>ML179600.1:37915-70907 GCA_004369135.1 Dendrothele bispora CBS 962.96
TTCTCGTGACGATCTGGTAGAAACGATGATAAACTGAAGTTCCGAAATTTCGTCGCTTCGGTGGTGATAGAACCCGCAGTGTCGAAAAAGTTATTGTAAAGGGTTAAGCGTAGTCAGGATAAAGGAAGGCTTCAAGTCAGAAAAGAAAAGGAAGTCAATAGCTATATATGCAATGCATATGCATAACCCTTTAATTCTTATATCTTTACTTCTTTTTACTTCTTCTCGTCCCACCCAAATTAATCTATACACTCAACTCAACCTTCCCAGCATTCTCCACCACCTCCTTCGCCTCATCCAACACCGGTCTCACCCATTCCTTCAAAAACCCATCAACCTGCTCTGGCGCTCTCCCAATAAACGTTTTCGGATCCAACAACCCCCCCATCTTCATCCTTCAACTCATCCCAAATACTCTTAAAATACTCGTCCTTCTTTATCCTCTCAATCAAATCGTTCTCCCCTCCTCCATTTTGACTTGCCATCCAGCTTCATGGCTCAACACACGGATCTTCTCGTGGGCTTCTTGGCGGTCGCCTCCTTTTTTGACGATGGCCATGATTACATTTTCGGTTGCCATGAAAGGCAGTTCTTGGGAGATGCGCCGAGCGATGACTTTGGGGTAAACGACTAGGCCTTCGGAGATGTTTTGGAGGGTGGAAAGGACGATGTCTGCCGTGAGGAAGGCTTCAGGGAGGGTGATGCGACGGTTGGCGCTGGATGGGTGTTAGGGAAAATGAGTCGTTAGTAAACGCTACTGAAAGGAAGCGTAACGAGAAATATACTTTACCTATCATCCAATGTCCTCTCAAACCACTGCACACTGCTCGTCATTAGCGCATTTTGATGGAGGACCATCAAGTGCCTCGATAAACTGCAAACACGTTCAGAACGCATTGGGTTGCGCTTTATAAGCCATCGCGGATGATCCGATCTGCGTGGATTCGAAAGGCTCTTCTACTTCCTGTCATCAAAAAGCGACGTATGTGAGCTTTGACTGCGGCATCAACTCTTAGATATATACATAGATGGACACAAACCTTCAAGTTCGCCAACAACCGAATATCCGTAGCGATCTTATGCGCTGTGCTCCAAACGATGCCAAAGGACCCAATACATCTATGTCGATCTTCCTCGAGTACGTCTGGGACGTCACAGGGTAAGCGTACTCGAAACCCGAAAGTTTCGTGACAAGCTTGTCGAGAGCTTCGACTTTGTCGTGATCTCCATCGAACAAGGCGAGAAAACTGGCTTGAGTGCCAGTCGTGCCTTTGACTCCACGAAATCCGATATCTTGCCTGGCGCGTTTGATGTTACGTAGATCCCACAGAAGTTCCTGTATTGCAGGAGGAGAATTTCAAAAACAGTTTTTAATTTATGACGAGAATCAAGACAACGAAGACAACGACTTACCTGGATCCACAGAGTCGCTCTCTTACCAACCGTTGTCAACTGAGCAGGCTGGAAATGGGTAAAGCCTAATGTAGGTAGGCTCTTGTACTGCTCAGCGAAAGAAGAGAGCCTCGAAATGAGTACAGTAAGTGAACGAATGAGGAGATCGAGCCCATCCCGAAGGAAGATGAGATCGGCATTGTCGGTCACATAGCAGGAGGTTGCACCGAGACTAAGAAAGATATGATTCGTCAAGAAAGAACCTGGCGAACGAAAAGGACTTACTGAATGATACCAGCAGCCGCTGGGGCAACAGTACCAAATGTATGGACATGGGCCATAACATCGTGCCTCCGCTTCTTCTCCTCTTTGGCTGCAACATCGAATTGTTCGGGAGTCAAGCGCTACAAGCATAGATCCATAAATCACAGGCTGTGGTTAGGAATATCACACACACCAAGTTGGCCTTCATCTGCTCAACTGCTTCATCGGAGATCGATAGCCCCAATTCCTTTTCTGCAATAGCAAGGTTGAGCCAAAGCTTTCTCCATGTGTAGAAGCGGTTCTAGAGACGCGCGCTAAGTATCAAGCAGCCAAATTACTCCTCGACACACTCACTGAAGGGGAGAAAAGGTGGGCCATTTCTTTGCTGGCATATCGGCTTCATGTGGGTGTTTGAGCTCTGAGTCCGAAGACCGACAGAAAAGTGGAATAAAACACGAACCTTGAAAGCGGTGTCTGGTAGGTATCGAAAGCTTCCATGGTGTCTGTTATCTATACTTTGGCGCCTCGTTCCGCACTTTGATACCAGCCCAAAATGATAAATATAGATCCACGGGTCTGCAGCGTCTACAGCTTTTGCAAGAGCTGAAAGAGCTTTCTCGAGAGTATCGCTATCGATTTGCTCAACGAGATCTGTAGAAAAGCGAAAACTCACCGAAAGTTCAAGAAGACCTTTGGATAGGGAAATTTTTTGGCTGTTCTCTCGGGCCGTGTCTACCGAAGAGCCTTGAGCCTGTTCACAACGCTGAAGTCCACTAGTGAATACATGTCGACCAATACTTTGTCATCTTCAGCTTTGCTACATGAGGACTCTGACATAGCCAGGAAACGGGTCAGCCCCACTGCTTCATCATAGCTTTTCTACGAAAAAGTTTATAACTATGTCCTATCATGACCATGCTTCGCAATACGTATGAGGCGCTCAAAACATACTGCTTTCTATCGGGTTCTCACCACCGAGAATTGCTGTTTGAAACTCTCCGAGTCTTATCATCCGTCATATGTCAACACTAGTTCGCAATACCGTTGGTTGCGTTCGAAATCCAAATCGCTGAGAGGCCGTTTTCCCCTCGGGCCGTGTTTTCCGGGGACGCTCCTTTTTCATAACTTGGTACTGTTCATGTCATTCTCAGTTTTGCAGCGATTAGAACCTGGGAACTCGGATGCAGCAAAGAAATAGTTCATGGGTCAGTACCTAGGTGGCGTTCATGGCTTTCCCCGCAGAATCTACAGCTACATGTCTTATTGCGATTATGCATCACTATACTTAGGTCAACACGAGGTATCAGGCCTTCCAAGATTGTCATTTGGAACCTTCTGTTCACCGGTCATACTGGTATAGCACCGGTCTGAGATGCAATCATTGCCTGCATTCAAAATCCGAAGCTTGCCTGTCAGCCTGAAGCTGATGCCAACACTGGCAGTGGGAGCAAAAATTCTAGAGCGTCTAATGACCTTATTGGATTGGCGAATACCTATCTTTTTCGGATCAATCTAGAAACACTGCATAACGTTCTCCAGAGTACTGGTCCTCCTCCTCCCACCGTCTGGGTGTCTCTCTTTCAACCCACCATGGCACCCATACCCCAAGACATTCTCCCTCAACATCCCAGATTCCAACTCAACTCTTCCGGTCTAGCTGGTTTCTTCGGTGGTGACGAGGCTATTGCCGCCATGAATACGGCCCAATACTACAAGGGCAGGAAGTTCATGGGCTTCTATAACTCCCCCGGCGGATTCCGAATGGCCAAACATTATGGACGTTTGGCCAAATCACGGATATGGAGAGGCTTCTACCCCGACGTCTACCTTGAACCCCACGAAGTCTTTAGTCTGGATGGAGGTCCAGGGAAGATGTGCCCCGATTTTTTAGGCGCGAGGACGGGAGTAGTGATGGATCGGACTGGGCATTTGGGATACTTGTTTCTCAAAAAAATGCGGCACAGAGCGAGTTCGAAATGTGAGCTTGTCAAAAGCAGTAGGAAGGCGACGAAACCAGTCAAGGTTACCATAGTCGATTTAGGTGACATCGAACTACCTGCGAATTACATCCATCGTCCTGCACCCCTTCGACGTCGTGTCCTTTTGGTTAACGCATTCACAGTTCTAGCCAGTCTTGCTGCGTCTATTATCAGCGGTCTGTCTAAGGACTGGTACGCATTCTATCTGATCCTTCTAGGGATCATAGCCCACGGTGCGGCGTGCTTCATCCTAGGCTCGGGCAGCATCGAGGTCAGACTTGTTCCCCCACCGAAAAAATCTCCACGAGGTGACGGTCTCATGACGATGGAAGGTGATATAATGATTGTTCTCGGAAAAGAGAAGGAAGTCTTCCAAATAACACGAGGGTCCATTTCAGTTGAATTCCCAGCCTGGGTCAAATGGAATGGTTACTTTGCTGTAGGAGCTTGCTGCCTTCTGTTGATGCTCCAGCTTCTCGTACAGCTTTTTTTGATCCCCCAAGCGACACTCTTCGGGCAGATTCTTTTCCTGTGTTCCTTTGGTGTATCGTTCCTTTGCAACACCTACCTTTCCGCGCTTGACAAGGAGGATTTGCAAAGGGAAACATTAGGAGACAAGGTGTGGAATGTGGGCAAAAATTCGGTGAAAGGATACACGTTTCAGAATTGGACGACGATGGCGATAGCGATGCTTTATGTCCTAAGACCAACCAAGGACGGAGTCGCGGAGCAGTTGTTCAATCGTCTTCTACCTAACCAAACTCCGGAATGGAAAACCTTCAAAAAAGACATATTTGAAGTGTACGATTCGGATGAAGCCATAGAACCTATAGCTAGAGCTGAGCCGAGTGATGAACCATCGGATGAGCAAAGGGTAGTGGTCCAAAACATGTATATGGACTGGCAGGATGCGGTGAATTTTCTTCATGGTTACAAAAAGAAGGATGCATCCCAGCTCGATGATAATACACTCAAGTCTGGTGGAGATCAGCAAGTTTTGGAAAAGTTGGAATGTGCATGATAACGAGTTGAAAATCAGTCTGGATCGATAGTACACATATACGTATGTTGGAACGGACTACATGTTATAGGATCAAAAGTATTTGTGTTTTTAGTATTGAGCGAGTTACGAATGGCTCTGTAATTTTACTTAGAGCGAGAGTAAAAATATATAGCATGATAGACTCGAGCCAGTCACCTAAGTGAGCCACAGCGTCGTTTGATGAATCAAAACTTTCGTACGTACATCACTGAAACAATCTGAGGAGGCATAGCCCCGGGCCTTTTGCGTCGATCGACTGCCATCAATGCTGGGCCGAAGAAAGCCGGCTGGGTTCAAGCCTATCACTAGCAATTCTTTCTCTATTGTAAACTAGACTCGACACCACTCGCTCTGAAAATAGTTCGACTTTCAAGAGGTCTACTATAGACTCCGTCCATAGTTAACAGTTTATTGAAAGATTGGAATACATTCTTTTCCTAGGGATGCTTTGTCCTAGGCCAAGCAAGGATCAAAGTCAACCAGCTCGTTGTCCCACCTCAGAAATTCCTACGAGGTGATGGGGATGGAAGGCGATATAATGAGGAAGAGACTCGAAGACGGAAGAGATGTGGAACCTGGGTGTTGAAAATTCGGTGAAGGGATAAGCTCAAACCTGAAGCCGGTATGCGAGCAAAGAAATAACCCATCCGTGAGTGTGCAATCGGAGGAGCAATATGACCGTTTAAAATTTAGCGTATATATGTCCCTACACCTAGAGGAAGTACTGGCTGAACCTTGCTATCGCAGAAACGGAGTTGATATCATTGATCTCCGATGAAGCAATTGAACAGATGATCGATGAAGGCTAGCTTGGTGCGTGTTTACATTCTCAAAACGCGATCCGTGGTATATGGACTTACGACTATGGCGCCTGACTCTCACGCCATTCGATGCCAGTGCAACCAAAGGGGAGAAGAAGCAAAGGCATGATGCTATCCATGGAGCGCTGATGTTCATACATTTGGTACTGTCGTCCCAGTGGCCGCCGGTATTAAATTTTTTCAATCATATCTTCCTTACGGATCGTATCTTTTTCAGTCTGGGGCAACGGACAATCCTGATCTCATCTTCCTTCGGAATGAACCCGACTCTCTCCACATTCGTTATCTCACTGTACTCATTTCGAGGCTCTCTTCTTTCGCTAAAAAATACAAGAGGCCCACATTAGGCTTTATCCAATCTCAGCCTGCTCAATTAACTGTGGTAAGAGTAAATCGTTATCTTCATTATCTCAGTTCTCGTCATAGATTAAAACTTGTTCCGAAATCCTTTTCCCCCTCCTCATTGGGACAATTTCAAAAAGTGTACATGTAGAGCAAAAACGCATGACTGTTACTTAAGCCAGTTTTCTCGTCTTGTTCGACAGAGATCACGATAAGTAAAGTCAAAACTATCGACAAAGTCAAGAAACTTTCGAGTACACCTACCTTGTGACATCCTAGGAATAGTAATCGAGGAGGATCGACATAGATGTATCGGATATCATCCTTTGACATCGATTTGAGCAACGGCGCATAAGTTCGCTACGGTTGCATTTGAGATGCCTCTACTTATGCTAACCACTAGAGGTTGGTTAAAAGGTAAGCAAATATTATCAGAATGAAGCCCCCAAAGTGGCCGAACGGCCCGGCACGGTTCAACCATAGTAAACCGTTCGAATCGTTCGCTGACCTCGTCAATGTAGCCTGTAGGTCTATCAGGCGTCTGATAGGTGTTGAAGTCGGGAAAAGAGTCTAACTAACCTGGATTATTTATTCATTTCATACTGTTCGTTCACTGCATCAGAATTGCCGTTCTCATCCAGTGATTATGCCACGGGATCCGAAGCAAAATTAAATCGCGTAAACTTGCCGTTATTTTTAGTTCCCGCGCACTCTTATGTCAATTTTTGACCTCGGCAACACACTTTCAGCGTGACATGTGACACATCCAAAATCGCAACTCCGGCTCATCCGCAAACTTGTTCAGGTAACGAACTTTTTAGCTCATGGCATATGTTAGTACAGTCGAACATCTCGCTATGCATCAGCACACTTTGCATAAACCTCAAAATGCATATGATTTTGGCGAAACCAAGTTGGTTACATGCCAAAATGACCCCAAATGTGAATAATGCATAATGCATAAACTTTTTCGGTATTTTATGCAATGTGAACTACAGAATACAAGTGAAATTGGGCTGATTGCCCTAGATGATATTTGTGAAATGAGTGAATTCTGAATATTCATGAATATTCCCGGACATCACAAATCAGATTCTGACCACCCCGCTCGCCCACCGCATCCTAACATGCCCAAGGAACAGAACAAGCGTGCTCCCCGTCCCCCTCCTGATCCCGCCGACTATAAAAAACGAAAAACGCGCCAGCCCAAAACCGAACAACTAAAAACTAGTGCGGTTTCGGGGCAGCATCAGGAAGTTGCGTGATGCAAAGTCGACGCAGATGAGGATAGACAGCTTTCTACAGCACTGTCAGCAGTAGACTACGTAATAATAACATGTGACCATTTTCGGTCCGGAATCCTCCGGCTTCTTGACCTGCATAAATCTCACTATGCATACGGATATGACGAAACCAACCCCATGCAGAGTGAGATGTTCAACTGTACATGGTATATGTCCAAATCAGGACCATGACCATATCTGCCAGATATGGCGGGCCATATGTCATTTCCCTCGCATAGCAACATTTTTCCATGCTTTCGACATATGTCTGTCCAGTTTTTTGCAGACTTGTGAGTGACATTAGTGTCTGTTTTGCTTAGCTACATACTATAAGACCTTTATATGATGACTCCAGTAGGTAGTGTTTCTGTCTATCTTACAATTATAATAGCTATATGCATGTAAGAAATTGAAAAGAAAGATTTTGCATTATCTCAACGATTGCCATTCAATCAATAGTTTTGTGGGTATGAAATAATGGCTGACTATCATGATTTAGGTGGACTATGTCTCAGTATGTCTCTGGGCCAATGTGTAAAGTACAGAAGAACTTTCTTTATTCTTTTTTTAAGTATGTACTCACAAGCTCAGACAGCTTGGTAGTCTGTAAGAAAAGGATGTGACATAGCTACTACAAAAGAGGGGGCCCTTTATCTTATCAAGTGTCACTTATGTGCATGAGTGTGTGCAAAGGGCAGAAGAAGAAAAAAGAGACTGGTAATTACATTGATCTTTTCATTGCTTGAATGGATTAATGGCACATGTCCATACACTAAACACTACTACAGTATTGCCACCACTCCTGTTTACATGGTGAGAAATCTATGGATGCAAGTTGGATGGTAATGTGCATTGTGTAGATTAAAAAATCTTAACACTGTCATCTATAACTTTGTTAGACCAATATTTACTTTGTTATGCAAACAAAGGCATAGAGCTAAAATTTGTTGAGGGACTCGGTAAGATTACCTATTTTTGTAAATTGTGTTTAAGCACTTGACTGCATAATCATATATTTACATGAATGGAGTACGTTGTTATATTTTTTTCGAGTCAGAAGTATCTACGTAATATAAGATAAATCATAACATATGAATTTGAAAGATGGTCTTAAGAGATTTGCTGCTGAATATTGAGTTTGCGGGTGTGGAACGAAGTTCGCGATTTCTGGCTTGTCACATGTCACGTTGAAAGTGTTCTGCCAGCACAAAAAATGACATAATAGTTCGCGGCAACTGAAAATAACGGCAAGTTTACGCGATTTGATTTTGCTTCGGATCCCGTGGCATAAGTGATCCTTATGACACGCTCTGCGATGTTTTACAACCACTCTTTGGAAGCCTTTTGCGATAAATGGGTTCATCTCCTACCGTTTAACCGATCCTGGCTCTTCTACCACATTCTTCGGTTGTGATAGTAAAGAAGAGAATGTTAGTGAGGTGAGTTACAGAAAGTGTCGTGTCTTTCTGGATTCGAATCTCAACGGAAGTTGTATTGTTTTTTCCTATCATGTGTTCACCTCCGTGTACTTATATCATTGTGCTCTCCGTTACAATTCTCTGGTTTGGAACCATTTACTGATACCTCGATTGACCGATTTACAGCGAGTGACTTCGTATGACCGAGCAAGATCACTTAGTGGTATTTGATTATAGTTCGGAGAAAAGAAAGACTTCTGCGTTTGTGTGTCTACGCAAGTAACATGCTTGAACTGCAAACACAACTGTTATGGTCATATCGTCCAAAATGAATAATGCTCGCAGACGTGCAGAGATAATCGATAAGCATGAATATGGAAAATTATCATAAAGTACAACGACCGAGGGGAAAAAACAGACAAAGAAATGGAGGAAGGAAAAAAGGAAAAAGGAGAAAGGAGAAAGGAAGAAAGGCAGGGGAAATTATCAAATGAAAAACTCGAAGGGCGTCGGGTTGAGAGGCTCGTCTTCCAGTCTTCGTTCGAATCGAACTTGAAGACCTGGATATCTACGTAGCATAACACGAAAACATCAATGCCAGTAGTACTAGCTATAAAACTCCTGTTGCCAGTACTGCTACCACTGTACAACAAGCGTGGAGACTCGAGCCAGCCCCTTAGAGTAATAATGACAGTCGATTATTGTGACCGACTATCATCAATCTGTAGGGCAACTGATACGAGTCTACGCGTTACGTCTAGTCTAGAACGGTCTAGACCTCTATGTGGTCATGAATAAATCTTACCGCATCCTGCCAGTCCGTGTACATGTTTCGAACCAATATACTCTGCTCAGTCAATGGCACAGCTCTAGCTTCAGTCTGTCCCACTTCCTCCCGGTACGCAACAAGGACATCTTTTTTGAAAGCTTTCCATCCTGGAGTTTGGTTAGGTAAAAGACGGTTGAGCAACTGTTTTGCTGCTCCACCCTTGGGTGGCCTTAAGACATAGAGCACCGTTATCGCCATTGTCGTCCAATTCTGAAACTCGTATCCTCTCACTGCATCCTCGCCCACGTTCCACACCCTGTTCCCCAATATCTCCCTTTGCAGATCTCCTTTGTCGATCGCTGAAAGGTAGGTGTTGCAGAGAAACGATACGCCGAAGGAACATAGGAAGAGGATCTGTCCGAAGAGTGTCGCTTGTGGGATTAGGAAAAGCTGAACTAGGAGTTGAAGCATTAACAGGAGACAGCAAGCTCCTACGACGAAGTAATCATTCCATTTGACCCAGGCTGGGAATTCAACCGAAATGGATCCTCGTGTTATTCGCGAGGTTTGTTCCTCGTCCCCTAAAACGATTATTATATCATCTCCCATCGTCATAAGACCGTCGCCTGGTGGAGTTCCTTGCAGTCTATTGGGAAAGCTGACCATGATCTTTCCTGAGCCCAGAACAAGGCACGCCACACCGTTGGCTACGATCCCTAGGAGAATCAAAGAGAACGCGTACCAGTCTTTAGATAGACCGCCAATCATACAAGCAGCAAGGCTAGCTAGGACTGTAGCTGCGTTAAACCAGAGGACATCAGGTCGAAGGGACTTGGATGTAGGATAATTACTATTTCCACCCTCAAACGGATTGGTTATGCCCAACCTGACTATAGTCACCTTCACTGGTTTTGTCTTCCTATTAGGGGCACTATAGACATGAGCAAAATTTACTCCATGCCGCATCTTCTTGAAGAACAGGTATCCAAGATGCCCAGTGCGATTCATCAGGACTCCCGTCTTCGCACCTAAAAAATCGGGACACATCCCCCCCGGACCTCCGTCCAGATTGAAGACTTCGTGAGGTTCGAGAGAGGCATCAGGGTAAAGCCCTCTCCATATTCGTGATTTCGCTAAGCGTCCGTAATGTTTGGCCATTCGAAAACTACCGGGGGAGTTGTAGAAACCCAGGAATCTCCTGCCTTGGTAGTATTGGGCCGTGTTCATTGCGGCGATGGCTTCATCGCCACCAAAGAAACCGGCTAGACCAGAAGCGTTGAGTTGGAATCGAGGGTGTTGGGGGAGAATGTCTTGGGCAACAGGTGCCATGGTAGTTCGGAGGATGCTTGAAGAAGATTATACAGTATTCCTCTGACCTAAATGAAGCTAGCTTATATATTCGTGAATCCATAAGACTATGAAACTACTAAAGATTTTGTTTGCAGCGTTAGTACCAGGGTCAAGAAGTTCATTCAGCAAATTGATACTGGACAGTCTTTCCCAGTTTCTGCAAGAGCTGTATGTCCCTGCATCTATATCTGTCATTTCGCTGATAGATAAAGTGCGGAAGAACACTCCGTTTAGTAAACATCTTGGAAGAAGACACTAAATTAAGCATGGACAACTGAACATCATGCATACGGAGGCTTTCGACACAAACCATACACTGCTTTCAGGGTCCTTTTGTTCCACTTTCTGTCAAACTTCGAACTCACATGCACACAAAGCGTCAGGGAAGTAACTTGGCCGCTTGACTCCACCTAGCGCACATCTTTACAGCAAGTTTGCAAAACGATAGGCAGTCCCACAAATTACCCCACTCGAGCTCAGGGGTGTGGACCGTATACGAGCCGTATTACGGTGAGTACGGTCGGTTTAAACGTTTACGACGCCGTACCATATGGGCTTTGGCAGTTATTCATACGGTACGGTCACGGCGGCACTGAGAATGGCCTTCGAATGCCGTACTTCTTATGGCTTTACGGCCGTACATACGGCGTACACCACAACCAATTTCTAGTCATTTCAAGGACTATCTGATGCTGATATTTAAACGCAGTGGGCAAAGCAAGGAAGAACTTGAAAAACTCAGAATGGATACTGTTATGTTTAAGTTGGAGCAAAGTCTTTGTCATTAGTGCAAGACTTATCATACTTTGGCTACTTATGCTTAAAGACGGATTTATGCCAGTGTTCTTACAGAGGCAACTATTTTACTGCTTTTTATCAGTGTAAAATCTATATTTTGAAACTCTCATTTCAGCTTTTTTAGAGACCGAAAGTGATCAAAAAAAATTACGACTGTAAAGCCATAAAACGGCCGGGCCCTACGGTTGCCGTACCGTTGGGCAGTCTGCTTCCAGCACGGTACGGGGAATTCCGTGGCCGTTTACTGCCGTATTTTATACGACCGTAACGGTACGGTGCACACCTACTCGAGCGGACTTTGAGAATCTATGTAAAACATCGTAGATCGGGTGTCATAAGGCTCGTTGGACGAGAACGGCAATTCTACGAATGCAGTGAACGAACAATATGAAATAAATAACTCGGACTTTTTCCCAACTTGAAGACCAATTAGACACCTATAGACCTATCTTGACGAGGTCAGCGAACGATTCGAACGGTTTACTATGTTGGAATTCGAACCTTTCGGCCACTGCTTCAATGATCTCATTTCTGATAATATTTGCTGACCTTTGATCATGACCGGCCTTTGAGTGGTTAGCATACAGAAGCTTCTCAAATGAAACCGTAGCGATCTTATGCGCCGTTGCTCGAAACGGTGTCAAAGGATCTAATACGTCTACATCGATCCTCCTCCATTATTTCTAGAAACCGTTTCGTGACAAGTTTGTCTTGACTTTATCGTGATCTCTCTCGAACAAGCTGGCTTGAGTACCAGTCATGCCGTTGGCTCTACACAATTCTGATATGAGGAGAAGAAAAAAGGACTCGGATTTAGGAATAATTTTTAATCTATGACGAGAACGAAGACAACGACTTATTCAGTCACTCTCTTACCACAGTCAATTGAGCAGGCTGAAGTCTAATGTGGGCCTCTTGTATTCCTTAGCGAAAGAAGAGAGCCTCGGGATGAGATAACAAATGAGGAGATCGAGTCTACCCGAAGGAAGATAAGATCAGCATTGTCGGTTGCACCCAGACTGAAAAAGATACGATCCGTCAGGAAGGATGAAAAGATTGATACCGCGCAGCGACTCCAGTACCAAATGTATAAAAGTCAGCCATAACATCACGCCTCTGCTTCAGCCTTCTTCTCCCCTTTGGCTGCACTGACATTGAATGGCACAGAAGTCAAGCGCCATATTCCTAAGTCCACATATCACGGATCGTATTCAGCACTTTTCAGAATGTAGACACGCACCAAGCTAGCCTTCATCTGCACGATTGCTTCATCGGAGATCAATAACTCCAGCTCCGTTTCTGATAGCTGTTGGAATAGCGTTGTTACACCATGAATAGGAGTATGCGCTACCGGCTATGTGAATATATACTTACCGGTTACTTATCGGTCACTTTTCTATTCTCCTTCTTCTCTTTGTCTTCTCTCCGTATATATACGCTTTAGTTACTAATATACGCCTCTGTCTTCGGTACTACGAGACAGAGGTGAGTACCACTGATTTATATTTCATTCTTCCTCTTACTGATATACCTAGATTTACTGTTTCATTCTATTCTGTATCTAGGTATTTACTTTACACTCTGTCTTCGGTACTACGAGACAGAGATTTACTGTTTCATTCTATTCTGTATCTAGGTCGAATTTCAACAGGTTATGGGCTTTTACGTTGCGTGATTCACACTCAACGTTGAAATTCGAACCCCTCAATCAAGTACGACCGTTGTGTCTTTTAGCAAAAATCCTTGCTACTCGTGAAATCTCTTTGTTCGTGTGCCACTTCCGTGCATGACCAGTTCTACTGCGCAAACTCGGCCGTCTAGCTCTTTGTCTATCATATCAATCAACGATCCCAGTCTTATCAACGAACCCACCCTCATACCTCCTCCACCGTCTCCTACAGAAATCCGATTCATGACTGCTTTAGCGTCCGATACCACTCGGCCTTCCGTTGCCATTATTACCCTGAACACGTCTCTATTCAAACACGACTCTTTGTCAAAGGATCAAAACCATTTTTCCTCATGGAAGCGCCAATTCATTCAGACACTACGCATGAATCAAGGAGCGGATGGATACCTTGATGGTCGCATCCTACCTCCAAATCGAGACTCCGAACCCCGTGCATATAGCAATTGGAACGCGAACAATGGGAGTATTCTTGGATTTATGGGGCTGGTAATAGATGATGCGGAACAGGAAGTTATTGATGGTGCGGCTACCGCTCAAGTTGCTTGGGACCTTCTCGTACAACGTCATGCCCAGGAGGGACCTGTCAAACAGGTTCAGCTTATTCAGGAAGCACTTAACGTCCGTTATTCTTCTTCCGAGAAGTATTCAACTACCTCATCGAAGCTCACCACCCTCAATAAACATATTTGGGACATGGGCTCGCTTTCCTCGGAACTATTTCTTTGTATTATTATGATCAACTCTATGTCTAATGTTCCTGAACTCCGTGCTACTCGCGAGAATGTCGCACAGCAATTTGCACAGTCCGATGGGACTAACCCAGACCTAAAGAAAAATCCCACCGCTCGGAAGTATGATTCATCCGACGTCAAGCGGGCACTCGACATGGCTCAGGGCCTTGTAGATTCCGATTCGAAAGCTACGGATATAGCTTTATCGACCCAGACCTCCCGAAATTCGAGTTCTCGTCGCCCAAGGTGCACTGTCCCCGGATGTCCTAGGCCGGTTGGTCATACTAAAGATTGGTGTGTCTCGCCGGGTGGTGGTATGGCTGGAAAGACTATCGCAGAGGTGAGAGAAATTAAGTTGAAGGAAAGAGAAAAGAAAGGAGGAGGAACTTCCACGGAAGCGAAGAAACCCGACTTCCACGTTGTCGAAAGTAACGGGCAAGCCTATATCATCAACGTAGCAACCAATACGGTTTTACGTACCGTTCCTTCGGGTTCTACTCCCCCCAATCCTTCCTCCGATTTTGCAGGTCTTGCTTGTGATTCGTTTGAATCCATCAACCCGTCGTTGATCTCCGAACCTGAACGCGTGGAGTATGAAGGTTGGTTAGCGTTCGAAGACGTAAAGGCGTCGGTCGATTGGGGTGAGAGGAGGAGAGATATCGATTTTACAGGGGTTACCTGTGAAGCTTTGAGCCAAGGAACCCGCACGAAAATTTCTCTTACCCAGTTTCCCTTCATCTTAGACAGCGGAGCTACTACTCATATCTCCCCAGACCGCACCGACTTCCTAATTCTTCGTCCTATCCCCCCTCGATCCATAAAAGGTGTTGGTGGTTCCACAATTGCAGCCTATGGAATTGGAGATGTGAAGCTGCGTGTTGGAAAATCCGCATACATTACTTTGCGTGATTGTCTTTATGTCCCTGAATCTACTGTCCGTCTCATCTCCATTGGTGCCTTATCTGTCCATTCAAAAATCACAACTCATTTCGACGATAATGGCGCATGGATTACTCCAAAGAACAGTACAATTGTACTCGCCCGAGGAACCCTACGCTCAAATCATCTCTACGATCTCTCCATCCATGCGGAAGCGGAACATGCTTACCTATCTCGAGACCCACCTGCAAACACTTGGCACAAACGCCTTGGCCACCCATACGAGCAAATTATACTCGATATGGCCAAGAATAAATCTGTCGAAGGTATGCCTATCGATCTCTCAGACTTCAATACGCATTCTAAATGTCGCTCCTGTATCCTTGGGAAACAGACATCGAGCCCACTACCAAAGAAGCGTGAAGAGGATCGTAAGGCTACCCGTAGACTAGAGAAGGTGTTTGTAGATCTATCGGGTCCCCAAGCTGTACGTTCCCGAACTGGGAACTATTATATTATGGATATAATAGACGATTATTCAAGTCATCCTTGGTCTATTCCTTTAACAGCGAAGGATAAAGCATTAGAACCGTTAAAAGCCTGGGTTGAAGCAAGAGAACGAGAGACAGGGCAAAAGGTACAAGTTATCCAAATAGATAATGGGGAGTTGAAATCGGAACAGATGAAAGAATGGTGCGAATCAAAGGGCATTACCCTCCGATTTACGGCGCCTTATACCTCTGCAATGAATGGACGGGTGGAACGTCTCCATCGGACACTTATGAACAAGGCCCGAACGATGCTGATAGCGGCTGAATTACCAGACTATCTCTGGGACGAAGTATACCTTACGGCGTCGTACCTTCATTCCTTAACCACGACAAGATCACTAAATGGGAAAACACCAGCTGAACTGTGGACCGGGAACAAACCCAATTTATCCCATCTCCGAGAAATCGGATGCCAGGCCTTCGTTCTGATAAAAACGAACAACCCAAAGATTTTCCCAAGGTCCATCGAATGTGTACTTGTCGGTTATGAGTCTAACTCCAAGGCATACCGTTGTTACCACCGAAAGAGTCATAAAATACTGTCGTCATTCCACGTCCAATTTATCGAAAGCCACCAAGTCTCTCCTACTATTCCATCAATGATGCCCTCTACTACGCAACCCTCTACACTAGAAAGCAACCCCACACCGCCTGCCCCTATCGTTGAAGATGATATAGCCGGTCCGATGCCCGATCAGGCACCTGATCAAAGCGTCACTAATGATCCGCCGGCTGATTTGGATCCAATTGATCAACGGCCGGTAAATCCGATCATTCAACAGGCACCAGTGGCCCGGAGATCCGCACGTCTAACCGAGAAGAATGATCCGAGTTTTGATAACCGCACTCCGCATCAGAAAGCTATGGACGCTGTCCGGGAAAGTGCTGCGAGAGTGGAGGCAGCCAAAGAGGAGAGGAAGAAGACCATCGCCGCCATGCAAAATGAAGCTATTCCTGTTGACCAAGAGAAACTCGATGCCTCTGCACTTGATGAGTTGCAAGCACTTATTTTCGAAGCTGTAAAGACGGAAATAAGACCGGATGAAGTCCATTTAATCCAAGAGGTCTACGAAGCAGTCTGCGACGAGGTTCAAAACTTCCAGACAGATGATGAACCGCGGACATGGAAAGACGCTCAGTCATCCGGTGACTCGGAAAAATGGGAACAGGCAAGGCAGGAGGAGTCGGACTCATTAAAATTCCATGAGGTTTACGAAGTGATACCGCGGTCAGAGGTCCCTGCAGGTACCAAAATATACAAGGGTAGGATGGTTTTCACGATAAAACGAGACGAGAATGGAAAACCTATCCAGTGGAAAGTCCGACTAGTGTTCAAAGGGTATGAACAAATTTTTGGCCGAGACTTTAACAAGACTTCCTCACCAACTGCGCGCATGGAATCCTGGCGTATTTTGTTGGATATTGCTGGAAATTTGGGCTGGAATGTGGAACAGATTGATGTCAAAACTGCTTTCCTGCACGGAGTTTTACCAGAAAATGAGATTCAATACATGGAAATCCCACCGGGTTTCCGGGAACCTGGCCAGGAGGACTCCGTGTGGCGGCTAAAGAAGAGTTTGTATGGTATGAAGCAGAGTGGTCGCATATGGAACAAGACGCTCCATGCGGCAATGATTGAATGGGGATTTGTTGCTCTTGGGTGCGAGCCATGCATTTATTATCGGAAAACGTCAAATGGAATAATCATCACTGCTATTCACGTTGATGACTTCCTGATTGTCTCTGATTCTAAAGCGGAATCGGAAAGATTCAAGGCCCAAGTCAAGACGAAATGGGTGATATCCGAATTGGGAGAACCTCGATATTGCATTGGAATCGCTGTACAGCGTGATCGTACTAACAATACCTTCTCCCTATCCCAAACTGCCCTCATCGACCGTATTGTCCAACAATTCGGACAATACACTACGAACGCGAATATCCCTGATACTCCCATGGAACCCGGCTTGAAGTTACGAAAACCTGATGTCGAAAAACTCTCACCAGATCAAAAATCTGATCTCGACAGACTCCCATACGCTTCTTTAGTGGGATGCCTGATCTACTTAGCTGTCGGAACACGCCCAGACATATCTTATTCAGTACAACAATTATCCCAGTACCTTACGAATTATTCGTACGTGCACTGGAACGCTGCGATCCGCCTAGTCCGATATCTTAAAGGTACACGGGACTTAAGGCTAACCTTGGGTGGTAAGAAACCATCCATGACATTATACGGTTTCACAGACTCTGACTGGGCAAACTGTATGGACACGAGGAGGAGTATAGGTGGATACTGTTTTAATTTAGGTTCAGGTGTAGTATCGTGGGCAGCTAGGAAACAAAAGACGGTTGCGGCGTCATCATGCGAAGCAGAATACATGGCTGGTTTCGAAGCAGCGAAAGAAGCTGTCTGGCTTCGGGCAGTACTAAACGGTATTGGTTTTAACCAAAAGATCCCCACAATCATTTCCTGCGACAATACATCCGCTATTAACCTTTCTGAAGACCCGGCCCTCCACTATCGTGTCAAGCATGTCGACACAAATTACCATTTCCTCCGTGAACGCGTGCAATCGAATGAACTCAACTTGAAATATATCCCGTCGAATGATAATATATCCGATATCTTTACGAAATCATCACATTCCAAGGCGGACTTTATTCGCCTTCGAGGACTGTTAGGACTATCTTAGGATCCCATGCGAGGAGGAGATGTTGTGCTATTCATGGTGAGGAGGAGTGTTGGAATAGCGTTGTTACACCATGAATAGGAGTATGCGCTACCGGCTATGTGAATATATACTTACCGGTTACTTATCGGTCACTTTTCTATTCTCCTTCTTCTCTTTGTCTTCTCTCCGTATATATACGCTTTAGTTACTAATATACGCCTCTGTCTTCGGTACTACGAGACAGAGGTGAGTACCACTGATTTATATTTCATTCTTCCTCTTACTGATATACCTAGATTTACTGTTTCATTCTATTCTGTATCTAGGTATTTACTTTACACTCTGTCTTCGGTACTACGAGACAGAGATTTACTGTTTCATTCTATTCTGTATCTAGGTCGAATTTCAACAATAGCAAGGTTCAGCCAGAACTTCCTCCAGATGTAGAGACATGCGCTAATCAAACAGTCAGATTGCTCCTCCGATTGCACACTCACGGATGGGGAAAAAAGGTGGGTCATTTCTTTGCTCGCATACCGGCTTCCGAGTCACACAGGTTTGGGTGTAAGATCTAACAGCTGGAAAATGAGAGAAAACGCGCACTTTGAAAGTGGTGTCTGGTATGTATCGAAACCTTACATCATATTCGCGCTCTCTATGCTTCGATTCGTGACAGGTACTGCTTCACTAGCAAGACGATGGATCTGGGGAATATAACATTACCTCGCCTTCATAGCTGTTCCACTGTGATTATACTTAGCCCAACACGAGGCGTTCATACTGCTTTCTGTCACCACGATTAGGTCTCACGGTCGATATTTGGAGGTTGAGTAATAGAAAGATGGAAGGGAACACAGACTTGGAAAAGCGGCGTTCATATGGAGAGCTTCCATGGTGTCTGCTATCTTACATACGTACATATTTTGTTAGATAAAACTGGAAAGGAAATTTTTGGGAGCCGTTTCCGCTCAAGTCGTGATAGTAAGGACTTTAACTATTGTGCATACTTGCCTCAGCTTTGTAGTGATGAAAACCTGTGAACTTGAATGTAGCCATAACAATTATCTTCTAATTTAACGTCTCTTTACAGGAGACTAGCGTAGCCGGTGAATAGTTCATCGATCAGTATCCCAGCTCCATAGCCTCTCTGCAAATTTTGCAGCTGTACGTGTCTTACATTGCGATTACACCACTATAATTAGTCCAAAATGTGCACGAGGCGCCATCATGATTTTGAAATCTTCTCTTCAACGTACATCCATGTATCAACACCGCTTCGCACCGCTTGCACTCAAATCCGATACTGGCGCTAACACTAGGAATGAAAGACTTAGGACGTCTAATAGCCCTATGGATATAAACCAGCCTCTCTTGGATCAAAGAAACGATAAACGACCTCCTCTTGCAAGCTAATCCGCCTTCAAAGTACTCAGATTCCAACTCAACTCTTCCGGCCTAGCCGGTTTTTTCGGTGGTGATGAAGCCATTGCTGCCATGAATACAACCCAATGCTACAAGGTCAGGCGATACATGGGTTTCTATAACTCCCCCGGTGGATTTCGAATGGCCAAACATTATGGACGTTTAGCCAAATCGCGGATATGGAGAGGGTTCTACCCCGACGTCTACCTGGAACCTCACGAAGTCTTCAGTCTGGATGGAGGTCCAGGGAAAATGTGTCCCGATTTTTTAGGTGCTAGGACAGGAGTGGTGATGGATCGGACTGGACATTTGGGGTATCTGTTTTTCAAGAAGATGCGGCACGAAGCGGATAAGAATTTGACGTGTGTCAAAAAGACTAGGAAGACGAAACCAGTGAAGGTTACCATAGTCAAGTTGGGTGACATCGAACTGAAAAATGATGTTCTTCGTCCTGCACCCATTCGATATGACGTCCTTTTGGTTAATGCGTTCACAATCCTAGCCAGTCTTGCTGCGTCCATCGTCAGCGGTCTATCCAAAGACTGGTACGCATTCTACCTGATCCTTCTAGGGATCATAGCCCACGGAGCAGCATGCTTTATCCTAGGCTCAGGCAGGATCGAAGTCAAACTCGTCCCTCCACCGTCCGAATCTCCACGAGGTGACGGTCTCATGACGATGGAGGGCGATATAATGATTGTCCTCGGAGAAGAGAGGGAAGTCTTCCAAATAACACGAGGATCCATTTCAGTCGAATTTCCAGCCTGGGTCAAATGGAACGGTTACTTCGTCGTAGGAGCTTGCTGCCTTCTATTGATGCTCCAGCTTCTCGTACAGCTTTTTTTGATCCCCCAAGCGACACTCTTCGGGCAGATTCTTTTCCTATGCTCCTTTGGCGTATCGTTCCTTTGCAACACCTACCTTTCTTCTTTTGACAAAGAGGATTTGCAAAGGATGTCATTGGAAGACAAGGTCTGGAACGTGCCAGTGGGCAAAAATTCGGTGAAAGGATACGAGTTTCAGAATTGGACGTCGATGGCGGTAGCGATGCTCTACGTTCTAAAACCAATTGCAACTAAGGACGGCCCGGGAGTAGCGACGCAGTTGTTCGATCGTCTTTTACCTAACCAAACTCCGGAATGGAAAGCTTTCAAAAAGGATGTACTTGATGCGTACGACGAGACTGCGGAGCTTATGCCCAAACCCGAACCTCCCAGCAAGGAAACATCGAATGTTACTGTTGTGGTCAAAAACATGTACACGGACTGGAAGGACGCAGTCGCTTTCTATAAAACCATCTACCGCGACACTAAAAAGGACACAGCCCAGCATGGTGACCAAGACAATGTGTCCGCGTCTAACGAAGGTTCGGAGGCGACGGTGTCAGGATGAGGGCGATAATAGGTTCGGGATCAGTCTACTTTCGAAGTATATTTTAGAACACACTGTAAGGATTGTATTTATAAAATAATAACCTGGAATTGGGATTTAGAACAAGGGAAGAGAGACCTCTCTAACTTAATGGCTCTCAGTAGATACCTTGCCAAGAACTTGCGGTAAGGTTGTAGGCAGGAGGTGTGATATGATGCTGAATTTTTGTGGTACCAGTGTCGGAGACCCATCGTCTTGGTGTGTAGGATGGGCGCCGCTGGAGGACGTAAACGACTCGCGGACCACCAAAATGGTCCAGGAATGGCTGAAAATATGAGTCGAGCATGAAGAGTACAAGGTCTAGAGAAAGAACCGCTCAACGCAAGGTCCTTAAAAATATACACGCAGTAAGACCAACGCATAAGAAGGAAGATGAGCGTACTTGGACCAATCCCAACAGCTAGAAAGTACCCGATAGCCAAAACAAAGTACCACCTTCAATGCGCGAATAGACAGTCACCAGCGAATTTCTGGTATAAGATGGTGTGGGTGTCGGCTCCAATATTGCCCAAGATGGCCTAGAAACGGTGGAGATACGATAGTTGTGCTTGAGGACCTTGATGTCGAGCCAGTCATCCGCAAGAGTTATGGTGACAGTCTAACGACTTTGATTGACTGTTACAGAGTGATTCTGCACCTGCCACGCGCTCGGGATGAAGCTGAGGTTTTGAGGATCCGGGCTTGTCGAAGTTGTCGTGTCTAAGTTCTCTAATTTGAAACTCCTGTTAATAATGTAGATGCACCAGGTTGACTTTGAGCTTCTTCTCTGCAAGGTTCAATGAAGGCTTCCTGCATGCGTAGAAGTGGTTCTAGAAGTGTGTCAAGCGGCTAGATTGCTCCTCCGACCTGCAATGTGCATGTTCACAGAAGAGGAGAAAAGGTGGACCATTTCTTGGCTGGCGTACAGGCTTCAATGCTGTTGTTCATATCTAGGCGCTTCATTCCGCAGATACCAATGAGAACGATTGATATGTATATAGATCCAGGGACCGCAGCTCGCAGCTGAACAAGATTTGTGAAGTACCTCTGTCTGGTTCTGTGGTTCGACACGAAATGCCCAGAACACACTGCTTTCGAAATCGTTTGGAACTTTCTTTTCACCACATCATCATCATGGTATCGACACCGGTTCAAGATGGCACCGCATACCCGTTGCTGACCGGTAACAAATTTTTGGGCGTCTAATAGCCCTATGTATTCGAATATATAAACTGACCTTTTTCGGATTAAAGACGTTGGCAACACCTCCAAAGTGTTCCACCGTCCAGGTGTCCCTTCTTCCAATCCACCATGCCACCCATTGCCCAAGACGTTCTCCCCCAACATCCCAGATTCCAACTCAACGCTTCCGGTCTAGTCGGTTTCTTCGGTGGTGACGAAGCCATCGCCGCCATGAATACAGCTCAATATTACAAAGGCAGGAGATTTATGGGTTTCTATAACTGCCCCGGTGGATTTCGAATGGCCAAACATTACGGACGTTTAGCCAAATCACGAATATGGAGAGGTTTCTACCCTGACGTCTATCTGGAACCTCACGAAGTTTTCAGCCTCGACGGCGGTCCGGGAAAGATGTGTCCCGACTTTTTAGGTGCGAGGACGGGAGTGGTGATGGATCGGACTGGGCACTTGGGATACTTGTTTTTCAAAAAGATGCGTCACAAAGCGAGTTCGAAATGTGAGCGTGTCGAAAGTAGGAGAAAGGCGACGAAACCAGTCAAGGTCACCATAGTCCAGCTAGAAGAGATCGACGAACTACCTCTGAAGAACAAAGACGATCTACACGTTGTTTATCCTGCACCCTTTCGACATGTTATCCTTCTGTTCAATGCGTTCGCAGTCCTAGCTAGTCTCGCCGCATCTATAATTAGCGGACTGTCTAAGGACTGGTACGCATTCTCTCTGATCCTCCTAGGGATTGTAGCCCACGGTGCGGCTTGCTTCGTCCTCGGCTCAGGAAGGATCAAAGTCCACCTTGTCGCCCCACCAACAAAATCACCACCAGGTGATGGTCTGATGACGATGGAAGGCGACATAATGATAGTCCTCGGAAAAGAGAAGGAGGTCTTCCAAATAACACGAGGATCGATTTCGGTCGAATTCCCAGACTGGGTCAAATGGCACGGTTACTTCGTCATAGGAGCTTGCTGTCTGCTTTTAATGCTCCAGCTTCTCGTACAGCTTTTCTTAATTCCACAAGCGACGCTCTTCGGACAGATCCTTTTCCTGTGTTCCTTTGGCGTATCGTTCCTTTGCAACACCTACCTTTCAGCGTTTGACAAAGAAGATTTACAAAGGAAGACGTTGCAGAACAAGGTATGGAATGTGGGCAAAGATTCGGTGAAAGGATACGAGTTTCAGAATTGGACGACGATGGCGGTAGCAATGCTTTACGTCCTGCAGCCAACTAGGGACGGAGTATCCGAGCAGTTGTTCAACCGTCTTCTACCTAACCGAACTCCGGAATGGAAGGTTTTCAAAAAAGACGTGCTTAAAGCGTACGACGAAAACTTGGAACCTGCAGTTAAGGAACCGAGCGAGAAACCATCGGATGACCAGGAGGTAGTGGTCAAGAACATGTACACGGACTGGCAGGATGCAGTAGACTTTTATAATCGCTACAAAAGGAACGACCCATGCCCGTCTAATGACAGTACACTCAGGTCTAGATCTGGCGACCGTCAGGAATTGAAGTGTGCGGCATGATATACTAATGGAATGACAATCAGTCTGGATTTACGGTACACATATTTTGGAACGAACTACATACATGCTCAAAAGTATCTCATGTATTTATAAAGTAACGAGCTCTGTAATTTAGCCTATGTAAGTAGAGCACTGAGAGGAAAAATAGACTTTCTCTCACTAGTACTAATAACTCTTTCTTGGCAAAAACTATTTAGACTCGATACCAATCGCACCTGTCATGACCAATTAACGGCATTACTAAAAGGCGATCATTGGGCGTGGTTACGTCAATTGAAGGGTTTTAGCTCAATCTTCCCATTGTCAGCTAAAGTCCCCAAATGCTGACTGGGACTTACAAGTCCACTGAGTGATCGGGACTGTCTCCTGACTTATAGAATCAATACTATGGTTATTATACAAGTATTGGTGATCTCTGCAAAGTTTCCTTAAGTCTATCCACCAAAGATGAGCTCTACAAGAGGCTCTATATGTCATATTCCGAGTCAACATGTAGTAGACATGTGGGGAAACGTAGTTAGCAAAACTCGGGGCTCGAGTGGTTAATTTTTGTCTGGTTAAACACTCTGATACATTAATATTGCAGTTCTGTACATGATCACCGGCACCCAAAATGTTGTTTTTTTTTTGAACCCAGCTCGTTAGTGCGTACCAATAAGTATACAATTAATCGACCTCTCGATCAACCAGGAGCCTTGCCTCATAAGTCTATTAGTGTATTATATCATATACTCATAGTAATAATGCTGATCCAATGGCTGGCACGAGCTGGCACGACGGTAAGATTGAAGGAGAACATCGCTCGGTAATATCCGGAGTATGTTCTCACGTTCTCATGCATCCTTCAACTCCTCATCATCCTGAGCCGGAAAGTGTACTAGTCAGTTAATATGTGCTTCGGATAGCTCGGGATACAATCTAGACACTGTAGTGTCTTATATGAATATTTATTGTAGAGTAATATCCAGTGATTGGCCCCCCATATATCAATAGATTGCAAGATGGGTAAATAGTATGAAAACTCAATGTTCGTACTTGGTTAGTACTACTTTTAGAGACTCTAAAAATCAGTAAAAATATTGAAAAAATCCCTATGGTCATACTAATTAATTCTACCGAGTATCAATGATCTCTTCTCTAAGCTCAACATAGAGGGTGCTTGGAGAGTGCATTGTTCTAATGTGTTACGAACTGATAAAACAAGGCCATAAATCTCGTGCAGTATATCTTCCAAAATACTGGACCGAAAATTTGATAAAAAAAAACTAGTGCTTTATACATTAAAAACTATCATATAGACCATGTACTGAGTCTACAGAGGGTTGGGATATAAGCTAGTAGAAAGTGTTACGAACATGAAAACTAACAACAAAGACGCGTGCAACTTCCGTCTACGGATCTGCACATCTTTTCATCTTTCTTGCACCATCTATTTCCAACACCCCACAGATACATGGTAAATGTAATTAGTATATGTCCTCAAATATTCTCTATCATTTCCACGTCCATTTTGACAGATGAAGCCAAGTAATGGCCAAGATTTCGCAAAAAAAATCAAGGTAAGTAAAGACTATTGTAGTATATAATTCAACCTCGAGCTTTTCCTGTCCCTCAATTGTCTGTTGTTGCAATTTGCAACATCTTACTTTCAGAATAAGATAGCACCAAATATCAAATAAGGACTTTAAGTCATTGGTTCAAGGAGCGAGAACAGTTTCATGGAGTTACATCAGTACTCGGGTCACATCTTGGACTCAAAGATGTTGGGTACCCTCAGCCGGAGCCACAGGAAGATGAAGGAGTCGGAAAACATTAGGATGAAGTGCATGGGAAGGACGACAGAGACTCTCATGTCTTTGATACAAGTCTACAGTCATCTTTGTTTTATGAGTAAAATAGTGTTTAATTTGTACTACGTAGTTTCTTTATTTATCTTTACAGATGTGTTACTACTTATATATATAAGGAATCAGGTTGAAAACAGTGACAACATAGTCAGGAGACGGGACAACTGCTTAACTTAGGCCCTGCTCGGGAACCCGAGTCAGCCCACAGGGAAGTTAGGGTCAGATTTGGCAGAGAAATGGCTGGATCAATTGCAATCCGCAAGCTTAGAAGTTGAAACAACTTGAAATCGCGACTCATCTTCCACCAAAATTGAGTGGGCCAACTCGGGTTTCCGAGCAGGGCCTAAGTTGGTAGTTGTAATGAAGACAGTCGAATCACTGGAGGGTCGGTGGGAGAACGGGTTGAGAACACCATCTAGCGGCGTAGTTAATGGTCCCAGAGAACTCCCTCATAGAGGTCATACCGTCACAGTGGTCGGGAGGAGGTCGGAACACGGTCCCGGACAACATCGAGAGCTTAAAGTCCGCAAGGACTTTTGGGACTTTAGCTGGCCATGAGGAAAACAACCTAAAACCCTTTAATAGAAGCGGAAGCACACCCAATGATCCGCTTCTACTAATGCCGTTATTTGGTCACGGCAGGTGACCAATCGATCTCCTCTCAAAAACCTCTAACCCATTCGTTTCTGAAATTCTGCAGGGGTATACACAGGCTGTACACGTGTCATCCGACATATTCTTCTAGTTCTACACTGTTCTACATTGTACAAGGGGACAAAGCCTCTCAAGACAAGGATCATCTGCACTCAACCTAGTCCTCATACAGATCCCTGCATAACCAAAACCCTCCTTTCAAAATGGCCCACCGCATTCTACCAGATCCTGGCGTTCACTGATCTCAATATATAACCCTGCTCCGCACACACAAGCTTCTCAAGTGACAAGTCTTCTCCTAGCGCGAGCCCCGTTTCATCCTGAACCTCGTCTTACACAACATCACTCAATCCCATGATCATCAATCTTCTTCAATCATCGTCGACCTCAACCTCACCGTTCTAACCGGTCTAGCTGCCCCTTCCGTACTCAACGGCTTGCCAGATCTGCATTCACTTGCTTGTGCCATCCCCACCATACTCGACAGCCTAGTAGTAGTATGTTTAGCGTCCCCAGGCTGTGTTTGTGACAGATAGGACGAGTTGGGTAGGTTGTCACAACACTTACCGAGCGATACAAACAACTACTAATGCGACATGTACAGGAAATACTCACATTGAAATGTTCGGGAGCCAATCACATATCAGGCACACCAATTTGCGCGCGCTGGGCCTTCATCTGCTCCGAGAATCCCCTCATCGGGCCTTAGTTCCTTTTTTGGGTTGAGCCAAAGCTTTTTCTACGTGTATGAAGTGTTTACTTCTCAGTGAATAGTACTTGTTAATCGTCCTTCACTTCGTAGCGATGAAAGCCTAGGGACTCGAACGTAGCCAGGAAATGGTGAACCCGCCTTTACATGTCTTATTATCACTATGCTTAACCCAATATGAGGCATTCGGAACATTCCCTCGCTTTTTATTGGGTCTCGAAAAGAATAACGTTTGGGATCTTTTCACCCATCACCGGCATTCAAACAAATCGAGATGGAGTTGAGAATTTTGCCTGTCAACCTGATGCTGATGCCAAAGCGGAACAAAATTATTAGGACGACCGAAGAGCTTTTCAGATTCGCAAATTCATATAAACTGGCATACCTGCTCTGAACTAATCCTTCTCCACCAACCAGGGTGTCCCTCTTTCAACCTACCATGGCACCCTACCCCAAGACATCCTCCCCCAACATCCCAGATTCCAACTCAACTCTTCCGGCCTAGCCGGTTTCTTTGGTGGTGACGAAGCGATCACCGCTATGAACACGGCCCAATACTACAGGGGCAGAAGATTCATGGGTTTCTACAACTCCCCTGGTGGATTTCGAATGGCCAAACATTACGGACGTTTAGCCAAATCGCGGATATGGAGAGGCTTCTATCCCGACGTCTATCTCGAACCTCACGAAGTCTTCAGCCTCGACGGGGGTCCGGGGAAGATGTGTCCCGACTTTTTAAGTGCTAGGACGGGAGTGGTGATGGATCGGACTGGACATTTGGCGTATCTGTTTTTCAAAAAGATGAGACACGAAGCGAGTTTGAATTATGTGTCTATTCCCAGTACTAGACAAACGAAACCGGTGAGGGTGACGATAGTCGAGTTGGGTGCTATCGAGCTGCCTGAGAAGAAAGCCGACGGACATGTTTATTATCCTGCGCCTCTTCGGCGTGTCGTCCTTTTGTTTAATGCGCTCCCAGTTCTAGCTAGTCTTGCCGCGTCTATAATTAGCGGTCTATCTAAAGACTGGTACGCATTCTATTTGATCCTCCTCGGGATGGTAGCCCACGGAGCAGCATGCTTTGTCCTGGGCTCAGGAAGGATCAAAGTCAACTTCATCACCCCACCACCGAAATCTCTACAAGACAACAGTCTTATGACGATGGAAGGTGATATTATGATTATACTCGGACAAGAAAAGGAAATCTCCCAGATAGTACGAGGATCCATTTCAATCGAATTCCCAGCCTGGATCAAGTGGCACGATTATTTCGTCGTAGGAGCTTGCTGCCTGCTATTAATGCTCCAGCTTCTCGTACAGCTTTTCTTGATCCCACAAGCGACCCTCTTCGGACAGATCCTCTTCCTGTGTTCCTTCGGTGCATCGTTCCTTTGCAACACCTACCTTTCTGCGCTTGACAAAGAGGATTTGCAAAGGGAGACGTTGGGAGACAAGGTCTGGAACGTGGGGGAAAACTCGGTGAAAGGATACGAGTTTCAGAATTGGACGACGATGGCGATAGCGATGCTTTACGTCCTGAAGCCAACCAGGGATGGAATAGCGGAACAGTTGTTCGATCGTCTTTTACCTAACCGAAGTCCGGAATGGAAATCCTTCAAAAAAGATGTACTTGAAGCGTACGACGAAAACGAGAAACCTACAGCTAAAATTGGACCATGTTGGGAACCATCGGACGAGAGGAGTGTAGTGGTCAAGAATATGTATACGGATTGGCAGGATGCGGTTAAATTTTTTAATGACTACAAAAAGGACCCATCCTCGTTCGATGATAGTACACTCAGGTCTAGCGGAGGCCAACCTGAGCAAGCCTTGAAGAAATTGGAATGATGGAATTTGTAGTATGGCGAAACATCCTACAGTGCTGAACATCGTGTCTACAAGATAAACAACAGAACGATAAACTTAGAACTAGACTACATCCGCAGCGGGAGAAACTTTTTGACCTAAGAAATACCTTTTCCGTTAGTAAGTCTTCCAAAATTTTACGGATTCCCGGCCGTCATTTCATGATGTACAAGTACACTGACGGCCAAAAATGATTTCACCCCAAAAAAGAAAATATCTCCGAGAAATCCATCTCCGGGATACTCTCAGCTGTTGACATTATTGAAGGTCATCCACTTGTGTTGTTCATGAAATGTGAGCAGTCAGAGTGGAGGGGATACTTACTCAAATTTACAAACCTTGAGGGATTCTGTCGTGCCGATACTGCAATCGGCTCGGATCTTTTACCCTATTTCGATTTGGTAGGGGGTGAGATCATTTTGGCCGTCAGTATACTGACTATCATTATACCTCCAGCATGTTACTTCAATGTGTTCAGGCAATTCATCCTGTCAATCATCATCGTGGTGCGTCCAGAACCACTGGACAAACCTGTAGCACTACGGAGAACCCAGATGTCCGTTGCATCCATTTTCCGCAAGATCAAAGACTACGTCTATCTCGAGTCCACTTTCTTTCGACTTCATTTGACTGCGTTCACTTTCATTCCTCTAATTACGTCGGCCATATTCTGGAGCAGCAATGGGCAGTTCAAAATCAGCTATCTGGATTCGCTGTTCTTGTGTTATTCGGCGATGACGGTCACTGGTCTTTCGACTATCAACCTCTCGACTCTGACTGCATGGCAGCAGGTCATTCTGTATTTGTTGATGATGATTGTGAGTCTTTTCTTCTTGTTTTGTGGTTATGGTCGGTTTCGTTAACGCTGGGACGACTCTGCGCAGGGTAACACCACGATGGTCTCGTGGGTAATGGTACTGGTCAGAAAGTGCGTATCCCTCTTTAGCTTATTTTCTATTCTGACGAATATCTAGGCAATATTTCAGGAGACATTGCGAATGGGAATGCATCAAAAAACACAGAAGAAAGCACCATCTTGGGCGCGATACCCTGCTCGCATCCATCTCTTCCCCAAGAGACATGTTCAAAGCAAGAGAGGCTGTTCCTGAAAAACCAATGACTGTCGGTCCTACTCCAGTAGTCAACTACATTGGCCCCACACCGGAACCGACGCTTCTGACCAACTCACTCGGGCTTTCGCAGAATGACGAAGAGAAGACGGGTGGCAGCATGGAGAGGCAGCAGGGCCCCGATACTTCTGCTGATGTCCACATTGGTAATGGCGAACCAATAATGTCTGATGCCGATGCCCGTACTTTCACGTCATCTCCGGTCGCTCAAAGCATTGCTCTTTCTCCCGTTGAATCGAGACCTAATGGTATTGATTTCGCTCGTACCACGTCCTTTGCAGCCTTTGATAAGAGCGGTAATGCTCGCAGAAGAATTGGAGGTGCGCTATTCTTGTGCTCATATTGTTCCCCGTAGAATGACGTTTCGATTTGCGTTTAGTCCCTGTGCATCAGATTCATAGAACCACCACTATACTCACAACAAACCTTAACCGTCAAAATATCCAATCTGGCGGACACTATAACACAGAGGGTACATTTGGTGGATTCCCTGGGCCATTCCAGCTGGTACAAAGGGCTGTCAAGAGGGTAGCTCCCAAGACGTATCGAAAGATTGAACGCAAGATGACTATACCGTACACCAGAACGATTGAAGGTGCCAATACACCGTGGCTGACTGCTGAGACGACGATTACTGTTGGCCGGAACTCGGATATTTATTTCGAGTCTCTGCCGGACGGTGTAATTGAGCAGATTGGAGGCGCAGAGTATATTGCTCTAAAGTGGTTGAGTTATCTCGTACCCGTTGTGAGTTCGAGTCCAGTCATGAGTTTCACAACTCATTCATATCTCCATCCCTCACAGTACTTTGTCACCACTCAGTTAACAGCACTCCTTCTGTTTGCTCCTTGGATTTCCGTTACCCATACATATGACGATGTTTTTACCTCTCAGTTCCGACTGGTGTCAAAACCTTGGTGTGCAGAAATCTGTCTTGTCTGTGACTTCGCCCCTACCTAATCAAATCTAGGTTTTCCTTGTTCCAAGTCATGGGGGCATATACTGGTGGGGGTCTATCCCTTGTCGATTTGTACGTCTCAGGCGTTCTCACGTGTACCGAAGTGCCAACCAAGTATCTCGTTCTAGAGGAATGCTGCCATTTCAGGCTGCCTATCTTATGATTAGTAGGTGGCCTTCAATAACTATGGTTCTGTGGAACACTGAGACGATTTTTGTACCTCAGTCGCACTCATGTTTGCAATTTTCGCTGGAAATCGCACCTTAGTACGTCCGTATGAATCTTTTCGTCATCAAATGTTCTAATTTTCTTTTCCAGCCTATATTGTCTGTCTCCAGATCACTGTGATTTTGATAGAGCGCTCACGAATCTCTGATATTCAGCCTCCGCTTGACCGTGTAGGTTAATATGCCCACAGCAGTGAACTCAGAATAACCTTGGCAACTTTTCTTCGTAGATGGATAGGATCCAAGATCGCACCGAACTATTCTGACGCGTATATCGCTTTTGACTTTCTGTTGCATCATCCACGAAGGTAGGTTCCTTGGCTTTTACTGTCAATACTCAGTTCAATGCTTGCTGTAACAGATGCTTCATATATCTGTGCGTGTCTGGCTTTATTGAAGCTTACCCGAGTTCTGACAAGTCAAATATTAGGTTTCCGAGTCACCAAACGTGGGTCTTGGTGATCTGTCTCGTGGTGTCTAGGTACCTCTTTCATTTATCATCATTCATGCGCAAGATTGCCCATCACTTTCTTGATCACTGTCTAGTGCAATCAAGTGGATGTTCTTCGAAATCCTAAGTAAGTTTCGAGGTATACTAAAGCATTTGTCTGATTTTTCCGTTATCATCAAGGTATTGGATTGCCTGCCTATGAATCGCTTTCTACTGGGGCTCGTATAATCTGTGGTTTGTTCCAAGAATCAGCTGCGAGAGCATGCTTCTCCATCGTTCCTCTTGCATCGCTGGCTCCGGCACTGCAGTTTTTGCATGTCGTGATGATGTATATTGATGTGAGCGCCCAAAAATTGTTTTCGGTGTTGACGTGCTTACTGACTATTGCATCTAAAGATTTACCCGGTGAAGATGCTTTGAGATCCCTAGCCTCCCACTGTCTCTGAACTTTACCCTTTTCAGCTTGCAATGAGTATTCGATCAACTAACGTGTAAGTGGAAATCCGTTTATCATTCAAAGTAATTTGACCCTAAACTTTGTCTCAGATACGAAGAGAAATCACTGGGTATCTTCGAGCCACCACCTGAAGACGAGGACGAAGAACCCTCGGACCTTGGGAAACGCGCACCCCGACAACGCGTCGGAAGATATCTCGGATGGCACTTACGGCGTCAAATGTCGATAGGTGGGTCCTTTCTAGTCCCATGTCGTTTATCCTCTCTATCCAGTGAATCCGAATTAACCTGTTTTACTAGATATCTGGTGGCTCGTTTGGGCAGTATTCTTGATTACGACAATTGAACGAGGAAACATCATGAATAAAGACCTCGAGTGGTTTGATTTGTTCCGAGTGTTGTTCGAATTGGTATCGGCTTTCGGTGGTATTGGGTTGAGTCTTGGACTGCCTACAGTCAGTATACCTGTATACGCTTTGCAGCTCTCTGTCGCTGACCTGTGATTACAGGAACACTTTTCATTCTCTGGAGCTCTCAAACCGCTTTCCAAGCTTATCATCATCGTGATCATGTAGGTCTTGTTCGGGACATTCGCGCGCTGATTTATTCATTCATGTTGTCGTTCTAGGGTGAGGGGTAGACATCGAGGACTGCCGGTCGGAGTGGACAAGGCGGTAATCCTTCCCAATGAATTGGTCAAACGAGAACAAAACCAACCTCAAAACGAAACTAGTGGCAAGCAAGCAGTACCGTAGATCATATATCCGCAGGTGGATTCAAATTGGGGAAAGATTTAGACAACATATATATTGCAAGTTACACGAATGTATAGATATTTAGGGCATAGGACTACATTCAAGAAATTTGCGTTCAAGACCGAGAGTCGGGGTCTGCGAACGCGCACGCGGAGCGTTGCTGGATACTAATAGTAATAAGTAGGTGCTGATAGACCGGCAAAATCACATGATGTTCATTGTTCTCAGTCACGCCACATCATGTCGACTCGGAAGACAGAAACCACAACCAGCAGGGGGTAAGCGCCTCCACACGTCAACGTTCAACCTTGAATCCGAAACTAAGTAGGCTCATTAGTAGGAGGCTACTTCATCCCGAGTGGTAGGTTTCTCCCAGACACTCCCTGTGGCCAA
>ML179601.1:0-70836 GCA_004369135.1 Dendrothele bispora CBS 962.96
TTTGAGAGCGGACAGAATGGCAGCTGGAAGGGTGTTGTGCAGTTTTCGGTACGTGTTGTAATCTGAAACGTTCCGGAGATGTCGGTTGGAGGTTTCGAATGGGGTCACCTCGAGGATGTTGGGGGCTTGCGGCAATGTTTCGCCGAACCTTGATTTTATTTTTTTTTGTTCGCGAGATAGGAAGGGAAAAAAACATGAGCTGGGAAGTGGGAGAGAGGTAGTCAAAAATGGTAACCCACCTTGTTTTGATCATCTTCAGGAAAGTACCTATGGAATTGAGACGTGTCACGATATGGGCTTTACCCGTCCAAGCGTCCGTAACAACAATGACTGGCCACGAAAAGGCGAGAAAATCTTCGAAAGAGCTGAACAAGTGACCCCAAGACCGCTCATACCTAGAGCACCGCGTCAGTTTGACGCCTTCAACATGTTTACAGACGACGAACCAAGGAACGTTGTTTATCTGAAAGTAACCAATATATGCTGAGTAGACCTGAAAGAAGGCTTTAGAACGTCTTTGAAAGGAGTGAAAAAACAACACAAGAAAGGTTTACCGAGTGAAGGTCGTACTGCCATCCCTTGGGGTCAACGAGAGTAAAGTCAGACATGGTCGTCGGAAAGGAACGAACGGAGCCATATTATGAGATGACGATAAAGTAATTTCGACCTCGATATTGGACACGTGGAATTGTTTGGCATTTCGGATGATGGGAAACAACCCGTATCTCCGTCCTTTTCCGAGTCTGTAACGAGGGCTTCCATTCAGGATCGTCGACTGTTTCGTCTCAGACACATCGTTTGGGACAGGAACCCGCGGGAGGGTTTCCAAGTGTATCGCCACGTGATCGTGATCTCTTCAAATTCTCTGCTGGGCAGACATCCTATTTTTAAGTGTACACACACGTAATTACTGTGGAGAAGAAACAAATTATCTGCCAAGATGTCCTCGTCACTCATGTGATGCCAAAGCACCCTCCAGATCCACCGACACTTTCTTTCAAGTGTGGCCCATAATGGATTCACTCAGAACATGATTTTTACCTTGAAAGGATTGATGGTAATCTTGCTAACGTTGAACTAAACATGCTGCGACGGCTTTTGTTTGATTTCAAAAAGCAGGTATATTCAAATCCCATTAAGACTCCAATCAAGACCGACACACATATTACAAGTACAAACCCCAAACATTCTTCACCTCAAGGAAGAACTCGATGTCACATATACATATTTGATCCTTTGCGTCCAATCAGAATTGACAGCTAACAGGTTTGAGAAAGAAAAAGGTTAATCATCAGTTATCTTCCTCAAATGACTGGATAACAGCCGTCACTCACTTTGCGTTCTTCTGGTTAGAAGTCAACTTGGGTGGTTCGTCGCCATTGTCGTTACCCTTCAGAAGTAAAAGATCATCAGCAAATCCTGAACTGTTTTCATTAGGATAAAAAAAAAGGAAACACACCTCGAAAGTGTCACAGACAGAGTCAACATTGGTAAGTTTGTTCGTTGAGGAACTGATAACAGCTACATCTCCAAAGTTAGAGTTGACACCCGCAAGAACATCTCCGTCCGAAGCGATGACATTAGAGATGTGTACAGTGCGTTGGTGTTGACTGTGATCAAAAGAACGATATACAACACGCATATGAGCCTGAGTTTTCGCTCAAAAAGCATCAAAAAACTCACGTTCCGCAATTCCCACAAGACCTATAAAGTTTTCCAAAGTTTTGAACACAGTAAGAGTCGATCACGACGGTTCCACCTCCATTGTGTTGGACGACCTTGTCATCAGCGTTTTTAGCACCACCACCAGAGATAGTAGAGGTTCCACTGGATTGTTTGATAGTGATAGCGTCTTCGCAAACGTCTTCGAACCAAACGTTCTTGAGTGTGCATGAACCGAGACAGTGGACGCCTTCGGCTTGGTTAGCACCGATGACGACGTTCCTAGTAGGTAGTAAAAAGAGGGAACAATGTCAGAAGGCAAGTACACGAAAGCTTTAAACACCAAAACGTTAGAGAAAAAAACTACTCACTGAAGAGTCGCACCCTGCTGGAGCAAAAACACAGCATCACTATCACCACCTTCATTCTGTCCTTTACAAGCACCGGATCCACGATCGAAACGGACGTTACCGCCATCGAAAGTGCCAGTGATCGTCATGGCGGAGGACAAAGACGAAGTACGAGGTGGACTGGGGAACGTGCAACTCGCAGCGCGTTCGACGATGGTAGTGGCGTTGTGAGTCGCTGGGGCAGCGGTCGCGGAGAGAACAGCGATGCTGGCAAAGAGAGCGAGTGAAGTGAACATGGTTTAGTGATTTTTTTTTTGAGTGGTGATTGAGCTACGAGTAGAGGGAGCTTGGAGCCTTTGGCGTTCAGAAAAGTTGAGCATGCTTTATAGGTAGGATTGGAGTCCGGGTATGTATTATTTCCGGATGAAAACCTGTCTTTAGGTGTGATTTTCTCGGAAAATAAATCTTTTGCGTGTGGTTGAAGGGTAGATAGGCAAGGGTGCTGTTTTGTCGAGCATGGTTCCTCACAGGAGAATTGCCATCAAATTGCTTTACTACGTTGAGCAACCGAGCTGTACGCGGACCCTCTGACTCCCGGACCGCTCTGGTCAAGGTCACCCGTTCGAAACGTCGATGAATTAAGGAGACTCGAGAAAGTATATCCAGAGTCTAACCCATGAATTGATTTGAGTTTTGTGGGGGATTAATGAATTTGATGACCATGGCCCATGGGTCAGATGTTATGACCACGAAGGGGGTGCGAATGATTGGAGAACCAGATGTTAATGAATTTGTAAACATCGACGATGTTATTTGTGGTACAAATTGAAAGAACTTCTGAGAGAACCACCGAAAATCGCTTAAAGCCACATATAAGCGTGTATATGTACCCAAAAGTGGCAATATGTCTTTCGGAATAATCCTCGGGAAGCAATTCCAGATAGATAGTTACACGCCAAGCCAGAGAAGCTGGGGAAGCAAAAAGGTATCTGACCCGAAGTTTAGGCAAAGAGTCTTGAGCGGCCCGTTTGAGTTGCGTTAGGCTTGTGAATAGAGAGAGAGAAAAACTACCGGTTATAGACCCTTATAGACTGGGAGACGGTGGGCAGAAACGGGAGGTTGAAAGTCAACGAGGAAGTACATGTGATCCAAAAGCTGTTGAGGTCTACAGCGTGGTGCAGGCTCGAAGTATAGATTGTATAGATCGTAATGACGTGTGACGGATCTAAGACTATAATCCGTGGGGGCCTTTCGGAAGTTCGAAATTATTACACGCCGAATAATATGCGTGAAGAAGGCCACAAGGGAGGAGAAGGGTGGGGAGTGGGTCACGAAAAAGGACTGGCTAATCTGTTGTAGATTAGGAACGAGTAGCAAGATCTTCGTGGAGAGGCCCGGGTGGCCCGTTGTGTTACAGGCGGGCGGACTACTGTAGAATGGTAATGAGCGGAGATGAAGAAAGGAGGACGAGTGAGAAACCTTTGGGGAGAGTACGTAACAGGAGGACAGCTTAGTTATGCTAAGCAAAATGAAAGGTCTGGGGTTGGACTTGGGAGAGAAGTTAGAACATTGAATATTGACGTGTAATTTCCCGTGAATGAGACCAGAAACTGGAAGTGCTTGAGTAGTTGACCTTTTTTCTCCTCATGTCTTCAACACGTTTCGCTCTATAGCTATCACGACATGGAAGGAATTGCTCATTGGAGTCATGGTCAGAGTGAGCACGACCCAGCTGACTTCTAACAAACATCAATAAACAGAGATAAATTAGGAAGTGATCGTCTCAATTACTTCGAAGCAAAGTTTTTAGATCTTGCATTGAGTCAATCCTCCGAGTCCCTGACTTCCTCGAAGCGTGCTTCCTGTCTCTAGAGCTGGGCACAAGACGGGCCGCTCAGTCTCTGAGGCGAACTGCGCTATCCTTCTAAATTCGTTTGCAATTCTCCTATTCTTTTGCGAGGTTCTAGTGACCTTGTTAATACTACTTGTGCTTTTCAAGTTACATGCAAATTTGTTGTCTCACAAACTCCGAGATACTAATTTTGAAGGAATGCTTCTTGTCTCCAGTACGGAGCGTAGAACGGCCCGTTCAATACCCTATAACAAACCATTCAACTATCCTCTAAGTAGATATATTCATTATAATCCCTGCTCTGTTCAAATCATCTAGCTTCGAAGTTGTGCCTACTCCCCGGAACTGTGAAGGAACTCAGATAAGGGCTGCAGGCTCGATATTTTGAATCTTCAGATAATGCAACATTTTTTTCGCCACCGACTCGAACTGGGTCAGACTCTCTCATTCGTCAACGCGCAGGGTCAAGTTTTCACTGCACCTCAGGCCTCATCTTCCAGAGGTCAAAATTTCACCCAATCGGTATCTGGAATAAAACTTTCAATTATGGTTACGATGCAAAAAATCATAATCTTGGTTTGAATGTGAGATTCACAGATTGCCAACTCAACACGTCTAGTGGCGAGTGGAGTTTCGATCACCTTCAAATTCGGCGCAAGAATGTAGAGCTGGCACGTCTGCCAGTGAATGAACGACAGAGAAAAAAAATCTGCTCGCATCAGAACTGAGGAGAATGCGAACAACTGCAGAAGGTTTCCAGTGAAGCGAACATGATAATGATTTTTGAGTAGGAGTGGTGGTTGAGCTATGTAGGAACGAGTAGCAAAATATTTGTGGAAAGGCCCGTGTAGCCCGCTGTGCTACAGAGGACTCCTTGTCGAGGTTTTACATCAATAAATTTGAACCATTAACTGAGGCTAAGACACATACAAATCACTCGTACTAACGAAGAAAGACCAAAAAGGATCAGAAACCCTTCTGGGGATTCGGACGATGGTGTGCAGTCGGAGACTCGGCCGTCATTGATCCTTTAGCCTCTCAGGTGAGATGAAGATGGAGTCTTTCATTGGTGACGAAGTTATAGCGGAGGAGCGTTTGATTCAGTCCGAGAAACCATTACTCTTCGAGCTCGAGACTGAAGTTGAGGTTGAAGATGAAGGCGTAGATGTCGATGCAGATCCTGCTGAAGTTGAAAAAGGTAGCAAGAAGATGGATGCAGTACCGGCGGCAGATCCTACAAGCTTAGTATCGTCCAGGCGAAGATGAGGTATGAGAGGGAGAACAAGAGGTTGGAGTGTAATATTGGGAACAGGTTCCAGGGCGAGTTTCGGGGGCAGAGGAGGTAATAGACGGGGGGCTTAGGTGACTTGCAACCCTCTTACCCAAATAGATATGTGATACCCGGGCCCATGATGTTGTAGATGTTCCAGTGTATACATACTAATACCTTTCCTTTCTTTCAATATTTGTAGAAGGAACGACATACATATATGGTAGTATATGTAGATAGTAGTGCTAGCATCCTGGTAATTTCTTGTTAGATGCGGCGTTCATATCCATTTCTAAGAGTAGAAAGAGAAAACCCACAAGCACGATTACATAGTATCAAAGATTTAGAGTGAAAGGCTGGGAATGTACTCTAATGTACTACTGCGTAAATCTCATTTTGGGTTATTCGCCACCTATATGAAGACATTCTTTGGAATCCTTTTTAAAGGAAGACGGAACAGGCCCTTATGAGGTGTTATATGCATACATAGTACCATATGGATGTTAATGAACTTTTTTCTAAGTAATCGTTCACTATCCAGTGTATAAACCGGAGTTGGACATGTACGCCAAAATGGCCAGATCAGCTAAGGTCCGTGCCGACACCAATTCTAAATGATAGCTAGAGAAACAAGGACAAACCTGACGATAGAGATAAACAGCGGTATGTTACTGTACGAGGCAGTCGCTCAGCTGATCCGAGTCGGGGTTAGGGCACTACGAATATCCCGGGTGAGTTCCTCCGACTCTTTCATGGTTTTTGGAGGTCCATTCGAAACCATGCGACCCTTTCGAAATGACATCCGAGTCGATGAACCCACTACGGGCAAGAACGACTTTCCGCAGTGAGGAAATCGTGAGGAAAATTTGAGGAAATTGTGATCGAGCAATAGGAACGCTCGATCACAATTTCCTCAAATTTTCCTCACGATTTCCTCACTGCGGAAAGTCGTTCTTGCCCGTAGTGACCGCAAAGCGATTTAAGTGCTTAACGTTAACACTTATAAGTAGTATTAAGTACTAAGCTATTGACTTGCCGTTCGTTCTAAGGAGTTACATACACGTCCAGTGTTCGGAAACTTGGTGATCCACGGGTACTGTGAGCAGTGCAAATCATTGTCTTGACTGAGCCGGACTTTTTAGTATTGCGATAAAAAGCCACGGCCCGGGATGACTAGCCTTTTCTCACACTCCTCCGAGTTGGTGACGCGTCGACAAAGTGTAGTGTCGTTCATACAGTTACATACAGCAAGTAAGTACGTTTACAATCGTTCGGTGATCAAGAAAGGTCAAATTCTGATTTAGACTACTATAACATCAACCGCCGGTCCAGGATGCACTGAGTCCACAAATGCAATCCCAACTTTTCTGTAAACCTTCTGGTCAACCACCGGTTCTACAATAACCGCCCACTCATTGTGCCCAGGACAGCTCCACAACAATGAACAACGATCTAAACGCGCCTTTGTGGTTGATGGTTCCTCCTTTTCATTTTTTCGAGGGAACCATGCCAGAAAGGCCTGACCTTCAAGTTCAAGCGGGCCATTCGTGCAGGACACAATCCAACGATCCCAGCCAGTGAAAACCTCTCGCAGCCCGCTACTCACAGCATTGGCATCACCAATATCCTGAGTGACTTCCTTCAACCCGTCTATTCCATTCGAAGTCATGCGAACTTGTGAATGATGAACCGCCCTGGTGAGTAGAGAGACCATCAGGAAAAACCCAATCTGAATATCTGGTCAAATGTGTGCAAAAATGTGCTTTATTTTCCCAAATAAATACAATATAACAGTATAGGCAAATATTCCCAAATACGCCGGCCCCCCCTTTATATATGTACAAAATATAACATTATGTCGGAGAATATAGCATTATTTCAGTATATTGAGACATCATTTGATACATCTATCACTCAATAAAATGACACTTAAACACACATAAAGATCAATATGATGCAAAAAAAAATGTATTGCCAGGACTATCTACTACAAACAAGTATGATAGGCAACGTAACCCAAAAGATAATAATGTTGACAGCCGAGTAACCCAGAGTACGATAACATTGGTAAGTTATATAAAGGTAAACAGGTCATACCTTGACTACATAGCGGCAGCCCAAAAATCCTTGGAGTCAATGTTGACACAGATAATTAGTTGGACAGGGGTGGCGGTGAGGAGAAGGATACTGTTTGCAGTGAGTTGTGATTGGTAAGTCGCACGGACTCGGAGCAAATGAGAAATAGAAACTCACCAAACTTCGGCAAATGACACAAGGGCCCGCTATGTGACCTGCTGTTCAAAGGGTGGGTAAAAGTATCAGTCGATAAAGGAACAGGATATACAGAAGGGAAAAGATGACACGTACGCAGGCATAGAAAACGCTGTAGCGTGCATCACCAGAAGAATGAAAGTAACCTTGAGGGAATGCGAAGTCTAGTAGGGGCCATATTGTTAAACGAGGGGTTGGGAATGTAGGTTCAGTGGTGAATTGCCGGAAGTTGTCTATTGAGAAAATTTAGTGAGGAAACGAGTCACAAAAGGAAGAGAAAGCCAGTACGTACTTAAGTCATTGATGAGGATAGTACTGAGATAGACAAGAGCAGATGGACTTAAGAGACAACTGGACCAGGGGCTTGACGACTTGAGAGACGGCACTTGACAAGAAAAGAGGTGAGGAAGATTATACAAGGAGGGACAGAGGGACTCTAGATAAAAGGCTCGAAGGGTAAAGACAAGGGGGGAAGTCAAGAAACGACGCGCGTGTTGCAAGAAGATCAACAAAAAATTTGAGCTCCGCTCGAACAACCTGACACGTGATCGTATTCTTAGCACCGGCTTTGTATAAAGCCGGCTGCGGAAACTTTTCGGATAAGTTACAATATATTGTACATCCGCATTCCTTGTGTCGCCATAAGTCTGTCCTAACTATTGCTTGAACCGGTGCAGATATATCAGTGTTTGAAAAGTCCGTTGCTGAAGTTGATGCACTTAAATTTCGAACTGAACTGCATGTGACTGGGATGATGTCATAGCCTTTGCTCTGCAAGTGCTATGACATCATTCCTTTTTCCTCATGCAACCTCCGACCTGATGTGCGCAGTCATGAAGAGTCTGGATGAGTATTATTTTGGAGAATCCTGCCGCTGGAAGTGGAGTCCGGGGATGATGACTCGGAAAGGGAATAGGACTATGTTATCGGCCATTTTATTTGGACTGATATATTTCTCAATTTCTACTATATTTCTTCAATATATTTCGTACATATTCATGTGATATTACAAAGTCTGAGATATTTTGAAATATACTGTCAAATTTGACTGCAATATAGCATGTCCGTCGAAATATTGGAATATTTGTCCCAAATATGAAATTCAGGTTTTTCCTGATGACAATAGCGGAAATGTCACCGTTGACTCGGACTTTAGCTAGATCTTGGATCAATATCCTGAGCGGCCTACTACCATCTCCATAAGCACCAGTGCCATAAGAGCTGATTTTGCAGATACCCGACGCGGTCAGGTTAAGTGCTAATTTTGCTGTTCGGAGGTTGCGTGAGTAAAAAATGAGGATTGTATACCAATTAGTGACTGTTACCTGATTTGTTGGTCCATCTTTGTTGAGGAACAACAGATCCCATACGTTCGGGTTCTCCAGCACCCCAGGTCAAAGTTGTGCCCAAGTCCCTTGTAACTGACATCGTCACAAGTGGCGCAAGGTCCGGATGTTCTCCCGCAGGCCTGTCAGTGATATACTTGACTGCTATCGCCTCCCAAGCTCTGTTGAAATCTGCCTCTTCGAAGACATGCCACCGTTTATCGATCATTCCGTATACACCCCGCAGTCTGTCGATTTCATATCTGGTTTCCCTGAATTTCGTAATGACGAGCGCTTCCAAGGGATGTAATTCGGCTCTGCGTGCGCGATCGTCGCGTATAGCACACAAAAAGCCTTGGGATACCTGCCACCACCTTTTATCATTCACCACCCCCTCACCAGGATGAATCCAGGAATACTTCACTGCTTCGGAAAGCTTGCCGTTCAGGATTCTGGTCCCCAGAGCCGTATACGTCCAGTCGATCAAGCGACAAAATTCGAAATCCATCGTCGCACCCTTTGACGTATAAAGACGACGAGGAAGAACGGCTTCTTGCAAAGTCCAAACTCTCCAAAACCATTGATCTTTACATTGATCTTTAAGCAAGGTTTGGATAGCACCTAGACCTTCCCAAACCTTCTTCCGCGTATCGATTTTTTTGTCCACCGTTTTGTCTTCTTTCCATACGTCAACGACCTCACGTACCTGATCCAAATGGTCAACAAAAGTGGCGTATTGGCTTCCGAACACGATGTGATCCCCCAGATAATAGCGATGCGACGTACCTCATTCCAATGCTCAGCAAAAGTGGCGTATTGGCTTCCAAACACGATGGTATCAACCAGATAATAGCGATCCATCTTTGCCATCTCTCGCTTCTTGTCCTTGTTAGCCTCAGGGTCGTTACGGTTCTTGCTCTGCCTGATACAAAGGATATCAAGCCAGATGTACTCGTAGTTTTGTTCAACACAAGCGCGCAAGATGAAGAGAAGTTTGTCGATACTTTCGATAGGGACCTCCCAGGGTATGTCTCTGATTTCGAACTGTTGGATCTCGGCAGGGTCCCCCCAGACGTGACTGACAGCGCAGTACGGTTTGTCCTGAGTGTCTTCTCCTTCGACTAGAGTGCCGTAGTAGTTATTGGCAGGACCGTAAGCTTGAGGAGGAATGTTTTCGATCGCGATTGCATCCCTGTCTATCTTGAACAGGCGAGTGGGAGACTGTCACGGTAAAACCAGATTAGAGGTTGGAATCGAAATTTTCAGAAAGTGAGATACGACACGGACCATGTCTTTGGGATCGATGACTGCCTTGTAGAGAGCGGCGAAATTCTAGCCATCTTAAATATCAAGTGCGGCAAATGAATCGGGTCCCCGAACGGTGAACTCCACTCATGTGTCGAACGCATCTCAAGATCCATTGTAGATAAATTGATACGGCAACACACAACATTAGATCAATAGACTGGACTCAGTCACCTCGGAATTAAGAAAGAACCGCTTCAACTTTGAATCTCAGAGGTGTTGACAAAAGTGCTGCTTGGACAGAGCGAGGGGGCCTCAACAATTCGGTCTGAATTACACGAAGCAAGGAGTTCCGGGCTAGTGGTACTTTGAGAAGGACCTTCATTCAGATACTTAGCTTCAGACGACACCGACGGGACCTATATTGACACAAGTGACAAGGATTCGAGTTCAAACTTCAAGAAAAGTTCGACTGTTTGCATGAAAGGCCATAAAGGCCGTTGACACGTCCCCTTGAGGCCTTACATCGTAACTCCTTGACCCTGGCCAGCTTGTTTCGGCTTTTTCGGCTAATCGAGCCGGGCGAGTCACAAGGGACCAGCCGGTTGCCTCGGCAATCGTTAATTTAGACTCTGTGACCTGTCACATCATGTCAGGCTTGTGACTTGCCGCTTGTTGCCCTTGCAGCGGGCAAACAGGCAAGCCAGCAAAGCCGGCCGGAGAAATCACGCTGTGGCACATAGACCCTGCTGTTTTTCTGTAGACGTAGATTAGTTTATAACACACAAGCGTGCAAGTTCAGATTTATTTTATATAGGTATCTCAACTACTTAATCTGCACCTGACGGAGAGCAGCAAAGCCCCATGTACACGTCACACAGAGGGTCAAGTTTCAACAGCCTTTGACACGCAACTTGAGACTTGAATTTGGAAGGCCATTGAGCCTGCACCCAGTATGGTAAAATTAAAAGTCATTATACACGATGTTGTGCCAAACTTACGATTCTAGAGCCCATGAAGGAAGTACTTCAAAGTAGGCCAACACTTTGTGTGGCAGGCACTACGGGCAAGAACGACTTTCCGCAGTGAGGAAATCGTGAGGAAATCGTTGAGGAAATTTTGATTGACCAATAGAAAGTCGTTCTTGCCCGTAGTGAGGTACGAGGTCGAATTAGCCTTTTTGAAATCTCGAGGCAGTGAATGAAACGACCGAATCAAAAAGCAGACTTACGTAGTTTACCGACACAAAAGAGTGAGCTAATCCGAAATAGGATAGTTGATTTTCCTAACGAGACCTTCCTTCGGTCGGCCGTAACAGGTTTTAAAATATGACGCTAGGACTGGCGTCGCGCGCAAGGTGTTCTCCCGTACTCATTCTGATTCAGTTACAATCGATAACGCCATTCATATGCTCGACAGACAATGGTTTCGTGACAAGAATATGCGCTTTCACATTCCTGTCGAGAAGGAGCGTCGACAAAGTAAGGTAACTTGACAGAAAACAACACTGAGCCTATTGGACATCGGACGAACTCTGCACAAAGTGAGTGATGCCCTTGATCTCGTACTACTCAAGTACTCTTTGTTCGGATGAGTATCTGATAAACGCTTTGGGACGTTCGGGCTATAGCTAAACTTTAAACGTTTAAACACTAAGCTTATGGCTTTGTCGGACCCTGCGAGTGAGCGGCAACTTTGGGCGTTTCTCGACTTTTCTGAACGTAAATCTCCAGAGGCATAGTCGTGGCCACGACTGTCAAAGAGGATGCAATACTTGCTACGTAGGTACAACAGTTGTGACGGCGACAACGCAATGTTTGTGTGTTGCTTTCTGTTCGTTTGCCTGTGTTTCTTCCTTTCATTTTCCCTTCCTTCTTTCTTCATCTTCTCCTCAGGCTGTTACACACTAGAACTCTCTACACCTAACACCTTCCCCGTCCTGACCGGTTGATCATGTCTCAAGTAATAATCCCTTTTCTTTCATCACCAATTGTGCATCGGTAAACTAGGTTGTACCCAACCTTGTTTTCGTTCAGGCTAGATTGATGGGGTACCCGGTTAGTTCAGACTGAATTTTGATATACTCATTGAGCGATGTTTACCAGTTTTGTAGATTGGGATGATTTAATTCACGATTTGGCGGTGAACCGTGAGACGCTCGAGGATGAGGATTTGAGAACGATTGGGGTCGAATAAGTGTTTTCTTCGGACTTTGAATCAGATGGTCTCCACGAACAAGGGATTCGAATCGGGGAAATGGAACACATGACGGTGAATACTGAGCTTCAGAAGGTTTCTGAGAAATTACGATATAATGTGTAGTTGGTATTTTGGGACCTGCCTTGATTCTTTACCACCGCCTTAATGTTGGGTGCGTGTCTCGCTGTAATCGGGTCTCAAAGTAATCAATGCGGATAGTAAGATGATTATCAGACGGCGTGGAGAATGTACTTGCCTGTACCACTACATATGTAACCTAAGGTTGCACTGCAAACCCTCGAAAAAACCAGTAAGATACGAACTCTTGACCTTACTCATAGGTTTGGTATATGTATTTAATCAACGACAAGGGATATATCTACACGAAATAAGTACTACATAACAGCTAGCGATAAATCTGGTATACCTCTTCCCCCAGCGAGTAGTAATCTAGTAAAGATTTCCTTCTCAATGAGCGTTCTGTCATGAAAGTCATGGGGAAACAAAAATAATGTCTTCTTATACAGCTGATCGAGTTCCAAAGTCTCCTAATGCATATGCATCACGACTTCATTGTTCCCTATATACACAAGCTCTAGTCGGTAGTGTGCGTTGTAACCTAGACACAACGCGGCCGACGTCAGTAGTATTCCAACCAAGTAAGCAGAGAACTTAGAACCAGAAGAGCACAGTGAAGAAACACGCACCAGACCGAGATCTTCTCACTGGATAGATGAGCCGGCGCCGAAAATTTTTTTCCTTTTTTCCCCTTTGATTAACCCATATGGAAGAGTTACTTCTCGACAGAGGTCCACCGACCAACAAACACCGCTCGCCCCCACTCAGACTAACATCCAAGTTCTCTTCATTCTACCGAAGTCACCAAGCTCTTCTCACTCGCCTCTTCTGTTCCAGTACCACTGCGTGAACTTCATGTCTGTTCCTAATTTTCTTTTTTGCTATTAAAACGTCTGCATCTTCAATCGGTCACGAGAAGAAGTGATCAGGAGAGAAGTCAAATGTCTTGGGAGGTATGGACTCAGCGAAACGTGCATGGTCAAGAAGGGTCTCAGTACTGAAGTTGTTCAATCTAGGGGATTAAGTCTCTTCTCGAAAACGGTTTTGAACTGTGTCAATGTGACGCATTCTGGTCATTGTTTAGGATCTGTCCAGTCTCTAGTAAGAGACCACCAACTTTTAGGGCTGTGCGTTGAGACCAATTTATTAAGGTTTTCACTCTGCATGATATGTAGACTGAAAACGACTGCTCATCTCCTCAAATTGTCGTCCATTCCTTCCAAGGTCTCCGTTCCGCTGTATGTTCACGTCACTCATTTTCTTTCAGCAAACTATTGATTATTATTCCTACAACAAGGTTCTCATCAACACGAGTGTTGGCATTGACATACTCAGGTCAAATCGACTTGAGGGACCAAAGCTGCTGATTATCACCAGCCTGTTTCTGCTTCAGAACAACCTATATTATAAGTCCTGGTCAATCAATTCATTCTATTCCATATCCAATATTGAACCAACCTGGCGCTTCTTATTCAGTGCCCAAACGAGGTCCGTGCCAATCAATCCAATTCTGTTGTAACATAATTCAGTACAGAGACTTACCCATTTTGTCCGACACTCACTGAATATCTTCCTCCTTGCCAATCAACACCCAATTGGAAGTGACTCCTAACACTGCAAGAGAGCGGCTTCCTACAAGCTGTTGGTCGGAAACAGGGGGCCAGCTAGAAGATGCAAATGAACCACTTCCTACATTCAAGGCAGTCACAGCATTTGTTCCAGCTATAATTGCGATCTTCCACTGAAGCAACAATGAAAGACGTTAGTGTTCATTGGGAGAACTATAGCTGATGCTTATGCCTACCTGCTGGTCGGCCTTCTCCTTATTAGGCTCAACGCCGATAATCGCAGTCCCGTCAGTCGAGTTGCTATCTTGAACAGAAGCTGCACCCTGTGTGGCATTCGCTTTACAAAGAAGAGTGTAGATTCCTGGACTTGGGAAGAGCATATCGGCCCTCAGGGACTTTGCGATCAACGAAGGGAACTCAAATGCGAGCCAGACATCAAATGATTGGCGTTGTCCACCACCAACATCCCCTGCAAGCCATGCTATCATAGTCTATCATTAGGGCTTGACCGAAGAGATATTAGTTGAAGGAACTGGGACATACCGTGCCATGGGTAATCGACTGTTCCGTTATTACGCAGCTTCGGTAGGCCATCTTCCCTCACTCGCCAGAGTGGTCCATGCTCGTGCATATCGGGAACGACGAGGCTATCATATTGGCTTTTGTCCGGATCCGCGGGGTTGAATTTGTTGTCGTCTACAGTCGCCCATGACATGCCGCCTACGAGTAAACCAAGTCCAGCACACAGGACAATTAAAAGAAACGAAGCTCAAGTGGAATGCAGCCTCACCATTCCCAGTCCCATTCACGATGCATGAATGGATCTCACAAAAGATGGCGTCTGTATGGTTATGGAAACCAGCTGAAACTCCGACTCCTGCAGTCCACATTTGGATGTGACAGATGTTGGTTAGAGAGTCGTCCCCTATACGGACTTGGAAGCCGACGAGGTTGTAAAACTCAAGGTCCTAAAGGATACAGATCAAATAATTTTCACCGATGGAAAGAGAAAAGGGGCCTCGTTACCTTGAATCTCCCATTGGCCCAAGGTCGATTTTCCACCTTAACCCAATCAAATCTCATATTTTTTACTTCCTCCGGGAATCGTTCAGGGAAGATATTGTTTGCCTCTAATTGATTCATGTCGGGATAAGGGGGACGTCCCGAAGTGGTGGATTCTCGCAAGATTACGAACGCTGCTCCTGCTGGACCTGCTTGAACACTATCGGCGTTGATGATATTGGAGACGACGCGGAAGGGCGAAGTGGCTTGGGTGCGTGTTTGGGTCTTGTCTTCATTGTCTTGCCAAGAAACTGATAAAAGTAAGAGTCAGAAACATTTATAGATGGATTTGGAATGCGCACGTTGTCCAAAAATTACTTTCACGCCCGATCCTCTTTTGACAAGATAGTTCCCATTCGGACCTGCAACCACGAGCGCCAACCTCCTGCTACTAACATCCAAAAATTCTGCCTCATCTATCGCATTGCTCATCAGGGCAGGCGGGTTGGGGATCATGAAAAGAACTTCATCGTTAAGCTTCTGTGCTGTGATCTTGAAGTTGGATTCATACATATTCACCGCCGGATTTGGAGATTCGAAATAATCCGGGACGGAGTACGAGATGGTGGCAAAATCCTGGAACATGTCAGAGATCAGGCTATCATGAACAACTGATTGAATGGCATACGATGAGACCACGTCCTGTGAAGTCACCGACCCCAATACGACCTGCTGAGTCATCGCTCAATTTTGTGCGAGAAAAAACGCCTCTTGCGAGATCAACGGCTATCAGAAGTGTCAATCTTCAGCGTGTGACTGTTAGGCTGAAAGCTCCTACGTTTATAACACCAAACACCTGTTTTTTCCGAAGTTGGTGGATCGGCACCCATCATCGCAACGAGGATTTCTTCAACTCCATCACCGTCAATGTCTGCGCAAACGACCTGATGAATGGACCCTGAAGTTGAATTATGAGTCCGACATCTCCTCGTAAATTTAAACACATACCGGTGTATTTCGAGTTGAGTGGTCCGAGATTTTCCAGCTCATACCGGGTCCATTTGATATCTTCAAGCTGGTCTGCAGGAGCGGTGGACCCCTTGATGTATACAGAAACATGGTTGCCGTGGAATGCTTCGGCGCAGGCAATATAGCCTGCCCGATCATCTCTGACTTTTGCGACAGCCACTATAAAAAGAAGTATATGATTCATGGAAGGAATTCAAGAGAAACATGAACTTACCACTGCCAGAGCCCCAGTAAGGATTTTTGCCTCCTGGGTCTTTCGGGAGACCTTGTCCAATGTTCTGCTTTTGCCATTGACCCCGACTTGGACAGTACCAGATCAAGTTAATACCCTCTCTTCCAGCGAGGAGAATCTTGTCCAGGTTCGCCCCTACGTCCGATGACGGGTGATAAACTAGGGAAACGTCAAACATATCAAAGATTGTCCTATATGAGGCGAATTATCATGGACATACTGTATATTTCATGTACGAGACGAAACTCCTTTGAGAATGGGCGGTCGACCTTCCAACCTTTTGTGTCATCATTGACTGGATAGGACTCGGGGTTGTCAGGAGACGTGTAGATAATTACTGGCACTGGGGACTCAAGGTCAGAGGATGCTATTACGATTGGTACTGCAATGATCTGGATCTTTTCGATAGTTGTGAAATGTCCAACTGCAATGGAGTGTTGATAAATCATCAAATCATAAAAGGGATAATGGTGCCTTACCTTTGAGACGATGCATCCCCGGACTTTTACCAATATAACGGCGGTCCCAATGGTTTGAATCCATGGTACCGGTGTTTTTAAACCAGCTGATGCGGCCACCGTTTGGGCAGATATCATCCATTGAGGGCCCATACTCATCGGAAAGAATAACTGCCATAATGAGATATTGTTCGACAGAAATAGTAAGCTTGGATTTACCATCATTGAAGCCGGGGTTGGACACGGCGATATCCGCGTATGAGCATGCAACAGGGAAGCGTAGTTCTGCAATCTCTTGCCGCTGCCAGCCAACGTCGGAGACAGGCAAGGCTGGAGACCTAGGGTTACTCGGATTCAGGTAAAGTTGGATCTTGCTGGTCGAGTTAGAGGTCCCGAGCCCATAACCAATAAGATGAGGTACGGCCTTATCATCTAGTGTGTATGGGAAGGTCTCTATCCAGTAACCATCTGGGCGCTGTGGATCAACAGAGTGCTTAGAGAATAAAGGCATTGGCAGAGATGAGTAATGATGGGAATCTCTCCTTTGACCTTTTAACTATATGCAGCTGAGGCCTACACTGACGGCCGAAAATGATTTTGCCCCTTACCAAATAGGGTAAAAGATCTGAGCCCGATTACAGTATTGGCACGACGGAATCCCTCTGTTCGAGTAGTTTTCCCTCTATTCTGACTGTTTAAATTTCATGAACAACACAAGTGGATGACCCTCAATGATGCCAGCAGCTTATAATATTCCAGAGATGGATTTTTCGGAGTATTTCCTTTTTTGGGGGGTGAAATCATTTTTGACCGTCAGTGTAGAAGGGGACGTTTATCACATACGGAATATTTAAATATTTCCATCTCAATTTTTGCTTGAATTTGAAAACATTGGGGAGTTGTCCAAAATGGAGCTCACCTTAAAGCAATAGAAATGGAAGAGACTTCGAAACAGGGTCCTGAAGTCATCTGTAGCCTGATGAAGGCCATCCGAGCGAAAGTTCTTTCAGAACATGCATCCTGCATTAAGTGGAGAAACGGTGCTGTTTAGAACATGGTATGTATTTCCCTCGTCTGAGTCGTCATAGCTCAGTCAGAAATTAAGCTTAACCGAGGGATCGTTGCACAAGAAACGCCATCACGAGCCTCCGAGTGCTAGAGTTTTTAATTTCTCAAATTTTATTTTCATGACTCGTGTCCATCTTTGCCGTAAGGAGAGCCTTCTCGTCGTCAGACGTGAACTAATCCGAGACTGCACGTTGTTCGCAAGTTGTGCTCTCTCAGTGTCACTCATGGCCATAATTTGAGCGACCATTGACTTGAAGATAGCCCGACCGGCGTTAGACTCGAACCACTCACTTGCAAACTTTTGATGACAGTCGATCAAAATTGTTAGGGATTCGCCGATGGTGTGATCGACTGTCATCACAACTCTTGCGAACGACTGGCTCGAGTCTAGACCGGCGTCGGAAATGTTGTTGGGGATATCTAGCCCATAGTTCTGAGAGTCCTTCGATGACATGACAGTCCGCAGGAGGATGGAAATAGGGAGTTACTTCTCGCACGCTCTCACAACCATATACAAACGGTGATCCATTCAGGTGGCAAGTGCCCTTGAGCAATTTCTATAAAGATAGGCGGAAGTCGCAACGGGTCCGGGGCTTGCCGACCTTCTATGACGTCTATCTCCATAGGATTTGAATGAAGAGAATTTTAATTATGGAAATTGCTATTTCTTGAAGATTCTTGCCGATGAGGAGTCTGTAAGATTTCATCCAAAAACAGCCCATTCCCTCACGAACCATATAAACATTCTCACTGCTCAAATAAGGCTCAATATGACGGGAAGGTCTATTAGCATGTGAACTGAGTCCCATGAGCGGGTTTTCCGCTTAGACTGCCGAAGCATAATTATCTTTGTCGGCGGCGAAAAGTTACTTACACATAAGTGTATCAGAGTCCATCAATGACTCGGACATGCTAAGGTGGTAGAGAGCAAAAATATGATAACTCCGGCAGAAGCCTAAACACTGCAGCTGGGTGGTGAACACGAACAGGCGTAGGTGGCTGAAAGAAACGTCGACGCAATGTAAATTTTGGGGTGCGTGCCTTTTCGGACTTACGGTGCTTTTCAGAACCTTAGACCAGTTTTCGCGGAACTATTCGCTCCAGAGCTTCTGGTACTGCTAACATTAGAGTCAGGATTGACCTGCTTTTCGAAAAGAACGGACTGCATGTAACACATTACTGAATTAACCTGGATTCAACAATACAAGAGATACAGCATGTTCAACCTAATCGGTTGTTCTTTGGTAGATTAATGGAATTATATGAAGGGGTAGAATTGACACATTACGAGGCCGACTTTAGGAGGACTCGTCCTTACTAAACTCGACTCGCGCTGGTGCCACTGGCAGTGGTGGCTGTGAAGCTGCCATGTACAAACCCCATTTGGTAAGTCACGTTGTTTTAAACTATCTTCGGCACGCTCGGCAACAGTACAATCGCCACGCGGAGCGATGGCATAAGTGAGAAGTTGAATATAACATCATGTCAGCACATTTTATATCGGTATCTGAAGGAGAGCAGCAAACCCCCATGTACACGTCACACAGAGGGTCAAGTTTCAACAGCGTTTGACATGCAACTTGAGACTTGAATTTGGAAGGCCATTGAGCCTGCACCCAGTATGGTAAAATTAAAAGTCATCTATACACAATGTTGTGCCAAACTTACGGATTCGAGAGCCCATGAAGGAAGTACTTCAAGTGGGCCAACACTTTGTGTGGCAGGTACGAGGCCGAATAAGCCTTTTTGAAGTCTCGAGGCAGTAAATGAAACGACCGAATCAAAAAGCCTTACGTAGTTTACCGACACGGACGCTGGTAGTCGACACAGAAAAGTGAGCTAATCCGAAATAGGATAGTTGATTTTCCTAACGAGTCCTTCCTTCGGTCGGCTGTAACAGGTTCTAAAGTATGACGCTAGGACTGGTGTCGCGCGCAAGGTGTTCTCCCGTAGTCTCCCGTACTCATTCTGATTCAGTTCCCATTGATAACGCCATTCATAGCCTAATCGCTCGACAGACAATGGTTTTGTGACAAGATGTATGCCTTTTCACATTCCTGTCGAGAGGGAACGTCAACAACCTAGTAAGGCAAGGCAAAAAAGAATACTGACCCTATCGGACATCGGATGAACTGCACCGGAACTTTGCATAAAGAAACGTTGCAGCCAACTGGGGGACCTAGGTCGATTGCTAGTATTCGATCTTGTACGTACTAGGTACGAGAAGCCCAGATTTGCAGGTTTCTTCTCTAGATCAAGCTTGATCTAGTCGCGTGCTTGCGGCACGAGACCAACCCCCCTTCTTAACCTAATCCAGTAAGTGAAAATATGAGAAAATGCCCTATAATTTTTGTCACGGCGTGATTTCCTCTTTCGATGTCGCCGCTCATCCTCATAACCTCGTTGCAAGCCTCACCTTTATAAACTCTCCACGAGTCCTTCTGCTTAGTAGCAATTTCTTATTTATTTCTCAAAATCAATTTAATTGAACCACACTTTGAGGAATCGTTGGTTTCCGGTACATGTGCAAATGTACGCAGTCAGAGTCTCTACTAGTACTCTCTAGCCTCTGTCTTCTGCTTTAAAATGAGCAAGTTAAAGACTCTTTTGTGAACAAGGTCTTCATGTCCCCAACACCGACTCTTAAGACGTCCCATTCTTCATCTAAATCCCAAGCCCCCTATCATCGCTCATCCAAGTCTGTTCGTGGCACGTGTTTGTGGAAGAATGAACAGTGGTTAAAACTCTTCGATCCCAAGGAAGATGACATGATTCGATATGTTGAAGAAATGCATGGGTTTGTAGAGGATGGAAAGCTTGCCACTTGTAGTCGACGGGCCCAGGGGGTGGTCGAATATGATAGGTAAGCTATCTTATCAGCCCTATATCTTATCTCTATCTTATCTCTTCTTCCAGGGAGGGTCTAGGCTTTGAGCGTTTTATCGTTGCTTTGAGGGAGGGCCATCTCAAGCCCAAGCCCTATTGCCCTCATATTTTCAATGAGAACAGAGAAGCAAGCTGGTGTCGCCTCCATCCTGTTCGGCGCAAGCCAGGGGATATGACCAAATGCGTTGGGTATCTTAAAGCCAACACCCATCAATGTGCCTTTGTTGGTAGGTTGACTTTACTCTTTCGATCAAGGGTCATATTTATCTAATCTTTCTGCACTCCTCCAGTTCCCGTTCCAAGTCTTAGGTCTGGAAAACATAGCGGTCAGTTTGCCTTCTTTTTTTAAATGAATCGTTGTCCGTTTTAAATCACTGAGTTCTTCAGAAGCTAATTCAACCCATGGCTCAGAGGCTGGGCTGGATATTTCTGGAGGGGAGGAGCACTGGAGTGATAATGCTGAAGATGAAGGCGAGTGATTATAACTGGTTTTTCTATTGCCTAGTAGTCAGATCTAATTTTTCTTGGCCAGAACGACTTGTGGCTGCTAACTCCGATGAGGAGGCTGACATGCTTGCTTATGCGGTCAAGCTTTCCCGGGACTCTGAAGGTGATAATTGCTACTATCTTGCATGTTGCTTTACTTTTCTCAGATAAAAATTTCTAGCACCATTGGACACTCGTGCTGGATCTTCACAGAATTGTCAGCCTTCCCCTTCTTCTTCCAAATCACTATCTCCATCTTGGAAGGCTCGAGCCAGACTGGCTCCAAGGAAAAGCCATCCAGGGAGCACTCAAAGTTGTTCATTCTATACGTTAGAGGTTGCTGAGCAAAGAAAGAAAAGCGGTGCGTCTTGAACTAACTTTGAGAATATGGAATTTGACAATTATTGTTTGTTGAACTTGAAGACGAGAAGATGTTAGAAAATTTATTCAAGAGTTTCCAATCTGGCGAGTACATCGGTGAGTATTCTTTCATATTTTTGAATTAGAGTTCTCTCATAGTAGATTTGATTTTTCAGCTAATCCGTCCGCTCACCCTGCCTGGAACACTGCCGTCCTCAAAGACCTTCCTTCTGTATTGCATCAGTACCATCTTACTTTTGATGACGGTGGCGGTGCCTTTGCACAGGGTATCTTGCAACTTGTCCAACCACATCTTTACACGGAGGTTGGGAGAATCATTGTTCTCCTAAATACTCGTGGTGGCCTGGAAAGGGATCTTTGCAATTTACTGTTCAAGCACAGCTTTAGATGCATCTGCTGCCAGTGCTACTTCTCCGAACCAGGCTATTATGCCCATGCTGGGTACTTTAGCGAAACTTGTTCAAATCATCCTGATCACGGCCTTGGTGAGTATTCCAAGTTCATTCATTAAGGAGCATTGACTAATCCTTGTTTATTCAACAGCTTATAATCTGGAAGAAGTCGTCTCAACCCTTCCAAAACTGATAGCCCCTGCTAATGCGGAAGTAGGCCCCTTTACTGCATCAGAGATCGCTCTGTCTCCTCTTGGTCTTGCTTGGCTTGCTTGGAATTCCAAAGCGGGAATTCCAGGCGACGCTTGGCACCTCATTTCTACTGCTTATAAATACTGTCCCTACTGCAATCGTGTTCGATCTTTTGATGCTCATCGTGCTCACATGGATGGGGATTCTTGTGGAATTAAACAGACCGGTGAGGACGGTGATGAGGGAGGTAATCCTTCAGAGTAAAAAGTTGAATTTCTTGTCCAGTCTTGTCCACTCTCAAATAGTTGAAAAAAAAGTATATTACATATCTTGAAAAAACTTATGTACTGTGTCAAATCAAATTTTATTTCTTGGTCATATGTATGTGAAGAAAAGATATTCAATTATCCTACAAGTACGGTGTTGATGGGAAAAATGCCCTGCTCCAAAAGTTCGTTGACTGGGCAATTCGTGTCCATACCAGCCTCTTGCGCTTGCTTGATGGTGTTGTAGCCTAGTTCGGCCGATTGGAACATCGTTGCTTGATTAAACCACACCATTGACCCACGCCCAGAAGCCTCTTGCCAATCCCTATCTTCTGCATGGGCTTTTGCACTGCAATCGCACCCGAAGCTTTGAAGGTTGTCACGTGTCGGGGACTCGCCGTTCTCAGTGGTGTAGAGAGGTAGATCTATAAGAAAACGTCAGTTTCCTGTTGGAGAAAGTGCAGGAAGCATCTCACTTGCCTTTAAGATCAATGTTGAAGTGTAAAAAAAGGGAAGACGGGTATAGAATGAAGACCCCTGGGGGAAGCTCTAGAGCAATACCTGCTTCCCAAATCACCAGCCAGCATCGTTGTTTGTGATCAAAATGGCCTTGGAGAATTCCTATACTTAGACCAAAAGGGCCTAAGAGAAAAAACCGCTCACCGTAAACGTATATCATACAAAGCCCCAATGCTACATTCTTTGCATCGATATGGGGTTGGCAAAAAACCCTTTTTACACCCGGTCTAGATGAGTTAAGGCAAAAGTTCCAAAACACTCCGAACGGAGGGCTGATGCCATACATCCTGTGCAACGAGTCCGCAGCGTTCTGGAACCTTTGCCAAATTTGGGGGAACTGAGAGCGCATTATCCCGCACCCGATTTCTCTAAACCGTTTTGAGGGTCTGATCTAATACAAGAAAGAATGCAAAAAGCTTACGTGAGTTCCATGAAGGGATCGCCTCTTTTGAAAAACCTATCCATCAAGTGCTTATTGTTGAGATGGAACCTGGAATATTGGGGTATCTAGCTGCGGGATCAGCTTGGAAAGCATTTAAAGAGTAAAAGAAAAGGAATGCACCTCACGATTATTACGATCTAGGCCCAAGATAGAAAACCAGTGCTCTCCCCGAGCGTTCTCCTCCATATCTTTGTGAGTGCAGGGTGAGATGGTGGCAGCAACAAAATCCCGCGCCGCCCCATTAATCCTACTCATTGGTAGGTGGCTGCGGACCAACACGCGTGAGCGGTAGATGATGAGACGGTTTTTATTGTCATAGATAGAGGTGGTATAAGGGCTATGGAAGTGACAAAGGTTAGTAAAATAGAAGGGATGACCAAGAGGCCCTTACTGATGGTAGTGGATGGGGCGACAGTTTTTCACCATGGCTCTTCTTTCATTTTCATCCCCCCACCTACGGTTCAAATCAAGCCGAACGTCTTTGTCCGGATGCAAGCCCTGCCAACCAGGCTTGGAGATGTTGGTGGCCTCGATGTTGAATGTATTTTCACTCGATGTTGATGCAGAGATGTCGAACGTATTTTCACTAGACTTTGATGGGGAGATGTTGAACGTATTTTCAGTGGACGCTGATGTGGAGACGTTGAGCGTATTTTCGGTGGGCATTGATGCGGAGGCGTTGAGCATACTTTCACTGGACCTTGATGCAGAGACGGCTGTGAACGCCATGGTTCCAGTGGTCTTGTGCGCTTTTGCTCTTGCCGACCGTCGCAGGCGACTCCTTACGTGACGTCTATCGAGACCGGTCGAGTCAGAGAGCCCCTCTCTATCGGTGACTTTGGCGTTGGTTGCGGAAACCGGTGGGATGATGCTGCAAAGAAAGATTGTAAGTAACTTATTTGCAAAAACTGAGCTTGACGAGATAACGCTTACCTCAGGTTGTAAGAAATCTTTGGCATGGTCCTCAGACGCTTGTTTGGACGCTGGGGCAGCGCGGTCGATTGTGCAGGAGACGCGGCGTGTGAAGCAAGCCCCATTTCTGACGAGGTGCTCGGGACTTTGCTAAGACTACAAAAGCACCAGAAAAATGTTTTAGGCCAACCAGTTTCCACAACAAAGTTTGTAGCAGCTCACCTTTCAAGGTACAAGTCAAGGGGAATGGTCTTTATAACATCTAGGACCATGGGGTCCTGATTCCCTGTTTCTGCAGACTGGTCTTGATGGCGCTTGTGGATTATCTCCAGAAGATCGACATCCGCAGACAAACGGTCGTTAGCTATTGAGGGAGTCAGCTTTGGGTACCTAAAAAAACCGGGTTGTGCCATTAGAAAGGAGCTGTTGAAATTACAAAGGGTGTCTGAATACGTACAGCGCATCTGCAAAACGGTTTAGAAGCTCATTTTGGTTTTGGAGTTGTGTTGAAGACATATTTGTGCTTGCGCGTGAACGATAGTGATAGGAGGGGGACGGCGTTGGCGTTGTGTCAAACGGTTGCAAAATGGAGGGAAGGGGCCGGAATTCGAAAGATAGGGAGGGGGGGACGTGTTGTGAGAAGCAGTGGTATAACTGAGGAGACTTGATGTTCAGAATTGCCCCGTCCGCTGGGGTTTGAGTGCTGAGGGGAAGCGCTGTAACGGATACAAGCGCATGCACACTGTAACGAATACAAGTGTGAAACCAAACGCGTACACACTGTAACAAATACAAGTGTGAAGCCGGTTGAGAAGAGGCCAAAAGACGACAAGAGAAGAGCAAGGAGGGGAGTGACAAGGTGAGCGGATGTGAGTTGGTAATGCCACGTAATAACGCGAGCGCGTCTGTTGAAACAACCGAACGTCGTCACGTGACTAATTCGCGCGCGCGACGCGCGACGCGTCTTGTTGAAACAACCGAACGTCATGTGACTGATTCCGGCGCGAACGCGTCTTGTTGACTGTGCTTCACAAGCACAAATTATGAGCAAGGCCTTCCACTGGTAGAAAAAAAAAACTTACCGGAGAAGGGTGTTCCAGTGAGGGGGTTGGGTGAAGGCAATGGAAGGAGTAAGAGGCAACGGGCTATGCGCCAGTGCACACCCTACAACGCCGGGGGACCGCAAGATATCAAGCACACACTGACATCCCCCGGACATTGAGTGTGAGCACGGGCGCTTCCCAAAGCCTCTTTGCTCCAAATTCACCAGATGTTGAAGACCTGGCCGTTCAGAAGAGACGGCAGTTGACAAGAGGGCGCAGGCCTTAAATAGGAGCGCTTTAAGTCACGTGACCACTCCTCTAAAGGCGGACCGACAACGCATCTTAATCCTACTAATGCTTGCATTGCGTGTTATTATCAATGCTCAAATCAGTCTAGTAATATTACGGCTCCTCTAACAGCTTGATAATGCAATAACATTATAATTCCAATAATATTCTAATTAATCTAAACCTCACACCTATGAGATGGTCTTAAACCGTCTTATTCCGAGTCAAACCACTCAAGCCGTTTGATTCTTTGGCACACAGCCCTTTACAAATTTGTTCAAGAAACTCTATCTCCAAGAAAAGCTACAAGATAGCCAAATCTCACGGCAACAGCAGGCACACCTTCCCAGTTCCAGTTCTTACAAGCCCACGACCTATGTCCGCCTGCTTCTCATACACCACCTTTGCCTTTTCAACAGATGAATATGCCCTCTCCCACCTCTCGTATCTACTATTGCTATGATTTAAATTGTTCAGTAGAGTAAGCTGCTGCACCTCTTTGGCCTGTGCATTTTGAAGCTTTTGCAGAGCGGCCTGCATCTTCTTATTGTGCGCCTTAATTCTGTCGTCCTCCTGTCTCAATAGGGTAAGTCTAAAGCGATCTAGAGTGATAATATCAGCCTCTATCAAATCCAAGGTAAAGAGCAAGAAAGAGACTTTTTCTTTTGACATTTTTGACGGTGTTCTGGAACGGGTGTTTAGCGTCATAAGATTCACCAATTCCATCTCTTTCATAAGTCTGTTTCAAGAACGTAATAAATGTACAAAGAACACAAAGGTACGCCTTTAAGACTAACCTTCAGAGCCCCTATTTTTAACAAATCATAATGCATTGCTTTTTTTGTCGCACCAACCAACGTACACCGGACTCCCTCACGATTGACATCCCGATGGGCAGCCTCACTGGTGTTGGTTGACATAGATCTTGCTGTCCATATGTCGTAAGGAATGTAGCTCAACTCCCAACATATGGCAGGAAAGACAAAAGGGAGAGACTCCTTATCCGAAACCCAATCTTTGCCAAATTAGCAAGAATTTTTTTAGAAACCCGTGTGCTTACCGCAACCTGCTTTTCCTCCTGCTACTTTAATCTCTTGCAGAGTGCCATTCCAATCGCTGTGTTCTACACAAAGTAAGCTTCTCATAAGGTTTCTGACACAGTCAGTCACAGAGCAGCTTCTGATGTTACGGCCGTAATGAACTGTACAAAGAGTAAGAAAACGGCGGAGATGATCATATGGCTGCAAGTCCACTAATAATCGATCTGGCTCATGAAAATCACACTTGTTTGGATGTTCCAGGGCTATTTCCTTTAAACGAAGACCTATTCCTGTTAAGTTTTAAATCAGCCTTTATACTAGCTATCCAAGACTGAAGAAATGACTTCCATACCAAGAGCTTGCCCGCGATCCTGATCGACAACCCAATGGAGAATAAATTCGCCTTGTCCATAATCCTTTATATGCGACCCATGAATATGTCTCCATTGCAACCCCCGACCAATGTCTTCCTTCAAAACTTCATCAATATGACGAAGGAGAAGGCAGTGTACTGAGGCGCTTTTACGATTGGTGTACACACGGCACAGAGTTATGCCTCATTAAGAGGTACAGGACATGATTTAGATGGATTAAGCATAGAATTAACTTTGATGTACTCACTGGTGTTCAACGCTCTGTCAAAAGTGGATAATTCAAATTCATAAAACCCAACAACTCGTTTGAATGCTATATCACTCTGAAGATACTGGGTGTGGCCCAGACGTTTACTAGCTTCTGGAGTCATACATATGACCACTCTAATAATATCATCTTCCTTGCTCGGACTATCTTCCAAATCGCTTATATCTTCCAGCTCTTTGACTTGATTCAAAGGAACAGTGAAGACTCTGCGAATATACTGCTCATCGCTAGTGAACAAACGATCTTGCTGCTGTTTGAGATATAAAAGGCCTATTCAAATCGTTCAGAAGAAAGAACTGAGCCTTTTTCTGTACAAGGAATTTTTACACACCTTTCCATCCTGTGCCTTCGGGAAAGCACTCTTTTTTGACTTGATCAATATAAATCTTTAGATGGCTTCGATTTGCCAGGGAAATGTGAAGGTCGCTGACAGTCGGGAATTTTAACAGAGGGAATCTATCCTGCAAGTAGCTTTTGACAGTAGGATGAGCAAGAAAACGCCTAGGAGTCAGGTCGGGCAAATCAACGTCAAGCTTTCGCAGTAAGGTTTGCAACTCTGACTTTATAAAGCCAGGTGTTTTGGCAGGAAGGGGAATGGGGTGTGTATGGACGCCTCAAGAAACAACGAGCACAAAGGGGCATTCTTTTCTGTGTTCCGTCAAAGGAAAATATTGACGGAAAGTAACTCTACAAGGCACAACCTCCATTTTAGACTGCCCAAGCTGTAAGTTTGCATCGTTTCGGTGATCCCAAGCTAAAAGATAAAATTAATTTTCAATTTCCATTTATGCATTCAAATTTCAGCTCTAGCATACTTACGACAATACATTCGTTGAGAGGAAAAGTTGGTTACAGTTCTACACTCCGTCCTTGGTCTGTATCCAAGTGTGGATGCTTGGAGTTCAATACGATCGATTTCTTCTTGATCCTCGCAGAGAACTGCCTCAAGATAATCAAGATCATAGCTGCCATTCGCAATAGAGCTATCAAAGAAGTGATCTCGATTTGCTTGGCTTGAATAATGCTCACACCTATAGAATATCATATCAAACAGACACATTTACCACACTGCTCACTTTACTACTGGGTTCCCTTTGAACGAGTAGGAAAATAATAATCTTCCCTTACAAGAGTTAGCCTTAGAATAGCCCCTTTGCATTTGCAAATGATGATCAATTAATGTTTCGCGAACGCCTGCCTCAATATCATTATAGTGCGTGTCTTCATGCGCTACTGATAGGCAGCCGGTTTGACGAATAGCAGAGATATAGGCAGCAGTCCTTTTGAAGACGTCTTGGGCAGGGGATGAAAGTGGAGCTTGCTCCTCTAGCTCTTGCCTGAGACGCTCTTGAAGCTGCTCTCTTGTAGCAGCTGCATGCAGAACTTTTTTTTGTGATTCGTTGTAAAAGGGACAAACTTTGATTCCTTGGCCTTACGTGCGTTCCGAGAATGAACAGTTGAAAGAATTTATTGAACTAACATCAACGTACAGGTATTTGTAGTTACTTTACAATCAACAGGCTCTTCCGTTGTAGAGCTGACAAACAAAGGGGTGGTGAGAGCAACACGATCTTGTCCACCAGGGCTACCCCGAGAGTAAGCAAAATTATTGGCTGGATTGAGCCACTCCGTAACGTCAATGACCTCGTCCATCTCAAAAAGATGTCCAATTCCATCTTCACTTGTTTCCGGATACTCCAAAAGCGTGCCCTTGGGATAGAAGTAGACGGCAGATAGCTTAATCTTCCTGTTCATTCGATATTGCTCATGTATCAGGCTTCGTTCTGTGGTTTGTGGGAGCACTGAGGGTGTAGAGGAATACAATGGTAAGGGCGAAGGAGTCCTTGAAGACGATAGAAGAGCTGGGGGCAGAGAAGGTGAGGGAGGCGGCGGCGGCAGAGGAGGAGGTGGTGGTGGTGGTGGTGGAGGCGGAGGTGGTGGTCCGGGTGGCAGCATAGGATTCTCCTCTGCTGGATTGAGCAAATCGTTCAAAGTGAGACGAGCCATAGAGAAGAGGTGAGTAAGTTCGGAGCAAGACTTGTGAGGGGCTTGGACTGGTGATCACGGAATCAAAATTTAGCAAGTTCAACACCACGCCCTCAGAAAGCATGATGAAAAAAATCAGTCTCGTACGATATGGTGTGGTACGATACAGGATAGTCTACAAGGGTTGTTAGCGTCGGTGATTCCGGTCAAAGAGCCTTACATCGAGTAGTAAAAAGTAGAAAAAGGAAGAGAATAGCTGCCGAAATGGTAGGAAAGACGTACTTTAAATCAGCTTGGCTTTCACAGAGCGCTTCTAGACTACACATGTTTTGCGTACCGAGCAGGAGGCGTTGAAGAAGTAGCATCGTGTCTGGAGGTAAAAAGAAAGTCACGGAAAGTCACAGTAAAATACAAGGATTAAAAAATGATGTGGGAATGCAAGACCCCCCAGAGTTTGAGGTCATAAGCATGCGGTCATGAAAGGTAGTTGAGTAATTAGAGCTAATTAGAGGTGACATGCTTCTTAGCGCTTCTCATACCTAGTACGTACAAGATCGAATACTAGCAATCGACCCGCTACCGGCCAACTGGCGGATATGATTAGTGACAGGAACACCTATGATAAACTATGCCAATCCCTTCCGTCGATCCGCTTCATCAATACATGGATCCTATAGTTTAAATATTTAATATTTATAGCCTGTACCCGTGTAGGCTCTATTCACTAGCCACTGGGAGCCTACACATTCTGAGCGTAATTTTGAGCATTTATGCTTTCCCAAAGAAATTGCGATACATTTCGCCGAACTAGATTTCGGGCAATTTTTCTTGCAGCCATTTTCAGGACGATACGCCACCCTCCACCCGGGCGGGCTTTGAATTCCCCGAGGAGACACAGCTCTAAAGGTAAATTGTCATTTTTTACTTACATTGGGGTGACCGATGAATCGATGATGCATGATGCATGATGCGTTGATGATGCTATGAGTGTGATAGAGTCGTCATCGCTGTATTTGTGCGACGAAAAGCTCGGGTAAGAAGCAGGAAAAAGCCTATATTCGAGGGAACACAGGCACGGCTTTTGATCAAACGACGCAGTGTCATCAATACAATGTACATCATGCATCGGTGCTTCTGGGTTCGGGATCTTTCAACACAACACGCCACCCTTCACTTTGCGAGACAACGCGGAATTTCGAGTCGGTGGATATCGATCAGATTCTTTTGCTCCAGAGCCATTAGACCGCATTCGCAAAGAGAAATCTGGCCATTTTTTAAGCTTTACTGAATGGGTTTTGTATTGTTGGAGCTTTCAGAATTCTCTTTGCGAATGCGGTCTATTATCTTCTCTCGGCCATATATGTTGAGTGACCTCTCTGAAGTTTGACTTGCTCAATGTTCATTAATGCATTCTCTGCTACGTTTAAATTCAATGGCTAGAGGGCATTACATATACACGCCCGCGAGTTTATTTAGGCCAAAAGTTGAATCAGAAACTTCAAGTTTCCTAACCCGCCCCGGGGGCCCGGACCCGGGGGAAATACCGTAAATGGAAAGAGCGCCCGGGGTGGGTTAGGAAATTCAGAGTTTCTGATTCAACTTTTGGCCTAAATAAATGACTTACTCACGGGTGTGATACACACAAGTGTCGAGTCAGTCTGGTTACACGAGACTAAGCGGACTTGAATATAGCAGTATTAAAGGGCATTCAAGGAGTCACAAAAACTTCAAGCATCAAACGATATCAAACCCCTCTCCTCTCTCAAGCGAATCACAGTCACTGCCTACCACAACCACAGCAACCATGCCTTTTCGTCTCACCTCTGACGATATTCTGAAATACATGCGACAGCCATTTCCATGTCAGTCCGTTGAACCCGATGAAAATTACGACGAGGCTGATGTTATCATCGCCGGTAGTGGTCCTGTCGGGTCCGTCTCATGAAATGCTGCACTTCGAATACACGAGCGCTGATGAACCCATTGACTATAGTATGACCTTTGCCCGTACCATTCTCGAGAACAACCAAGACGTTAAAGTGCTGATGCTCGATATCGGCTCCCAGGACAGCGCTGTTATTGGGGAGCACCACAAGAACTCGATCAAGTATCAGAAAGACATTGATGCTTTCGGTGCGTTTCTAGCATTGCCACAGGTGATGAGACTAACACAGCGTAGTAAATGTCATTAAGGGCGCACTGCAGCCAGTCTCTGTCCCACCGGCTGACACGTACATTCCTACCCTTCTCGGTAACGGCTGGACTCCCCCTCTTGGTAATAATGGACAAAGCACCCTCATTTTCCATGGGAGTAACCCCAGCCAGATTCGGGAGAAGAACTTGAAGGCTAGCGCTGTGACTCGGACTGTCGGTGGAATGGCCACTCATTGGACATGCGCTTGTCGTAAGTGTACTGTACTTCATATATCATCGTACTGACGGGCAAACCTACTGCTTTCTTCGTATTCTCATAGCTACTCCCCACGACGAGGAGCTGAAGACCAATCCGATCCCTGATCTGGAGCGCCAAACTCTATATGAACAAGCCAGAAAGCTTCTGAATGTCCACAATGACCAATACGATAAGAACGATAATGGAGACGATATTTCTATCCGCCACAACGTGGTCAAGAACACTCTGCTGAAGGAACTCCCCAAACGAAACGTTCAATCGATTCCTCTTGCCGTTGAGCGTCGACGTGACAATCCTAACTATGTTACTTGGTCTGGAGCCAACACCGTGCTCGGAGACCTGGCTCGTTTCAAAGGCAGGTTCAGACTGAGAGATGAGATGAGGGTCACACGTTTGTCCTCTGACCCGGAGTGTGCGACGGAAGTTGGCGGTGTTTGCCTCAGGAATCTCAAAACCAATTCAGATGTATTTGCTAGGGCCAGGGTAAGCACATCTACTTAACTTTATTTTGGGGACAAAAGTTGCGGGTGGATATCAATCTATGTGTTTGCAGGCGTATGTGATTACTTGTGGTGCAGTTGGTACCCCCAGTGTTGCCGCGGTCCGGTCCGGGCCAGGTCCGACCAAAATTTTCTGGCCCCTGACCCGGACCTCAAGGGTCGGTCCACCCTCTGCCTGACCCTTGGCCCTGGACCACTAGGACCAGGTCTGACCTGGGTCGACCTGGTCCGGACCTGTTCTCAGCCACACTTTCTCCAAATAAATTTTTTGGCCCTGTAAAAAATCCTGAGTGACTGTTACTTCTTTTTTACACATAGACCCGGGCATTTAAAAATGATAATCCACAAAAAACAGTGTTCAAACTTTTTCTGCATTGTTTTATGTCCTGATCAAGTCACCTGACCTTGTCCACATATGGTTGTCAGTAGAAGGAAACTTGTAAAACCAGGCAAAAGTAAATTTATTACTTGTGTATGCTATGTATAGTAAGTATTGAGCCACAAATGAGGTCTAAAATGCTCAGGAAAAAGTCCCAATACCTACATACATGGCTGCCAACTGGTCCGGGGTCGGCCCAGGTCCGGACATCTGCTCAGAGCCTGACCTTTGACCCGGACCTCAAGGTTCAGGTCGGGCATAGCACAGCCACTGGACCTGGACCTCAGGGCCGGTTCAGGTCGGGTCAGGGGCCAATGGGGTCCTGGCCCGGACCACGGCAACACTGGGTACCCCGCAAATTCTTGCAAACAGCAATCTCGGCGTTCAACTCCCGGCCCTTGGCCACTATCTTTGCGAACAATCGCTCGCTTTCTGCCAGGTGAACCTCCCTTTTTACGAATGAAACCTACACCACTTAAACTACATCCTTCGCGTCGACTTTGACAGATCGTCATGAAACAAGAGATGATTGACAGAATCAGTAACAATGATGAATGGAAAACTCGAATCGAAGAGCATATGGGCAGACATCCTCAAGACCCCCTCCCTATTCCATTTGCCGATAATGAGCCCCAGGTCCTACTCTCGCACATTAATATTTCTTAATATTTTGACTTAACATTATACCCTACTTCTAGGTCATGATACCTTACACTTCCGACACCCCATGGCACTGCCAAATCCACCGCGACGCATTCTCCTACGGTGATGTGGGCCCTCGTGCAGATTCACGCGTAGTGGTCGATCTGCGGTTCTTTGGAAAACAAGAGATCCAGAAGAAGAACAGGGTCATTTTTTTTGGACCTGAAAAAAGCCCACTGAGTTGGAAAGCGGGGGTTAAGGATACGTATGGGATGCCACAAGCTACGGTGCGTCTCCGCTTCAGTTTATATATCCAATCAGTATACTGGGGTGGAGGAGCCTTACTGATTCGGGTCTTTGTGGTCAGTTCGAAGTCGAAAGGTCTCAGCAGGATAGAATCAACGATCAAAGGTATGCTCACAAATCCATTATTTGACCCTTCATGGTTGCTGATGGTCTCTTGCAATTCAGGATGATGAAAGATATGTGTGACGTCGCAAACATTCTCGGAGCGTATCTTCCCGGTTCATACCCTCAATTCATGGAGCCTGGTCTTGCGCTTCACATCACCGTATGTTGACAGTCTGTACCTAGAATATGTCTGATTTGTTGCAGGGAACGACTCGCATTGGAGAGGATGACCAGACGTCTGTCGCTAATCCCTCCTCTCAAGTCCACGGAATCAACAACCTCTGGGTCGGCGGAAACGGCTGTATTCCTGACACGATGGGCTCGAATCCTACTCTGACTAGTGTGAGCATCTCTTCTTTCCTACCTGCTTGCTGCTTACATTGACGTGGGTGTCAATAGGTCATGATCGCGCTCAAGGGAGCTAATAATATCGTGCAATTTTTGGAGTCCCAGAAATAGGCAGACGATTCGGCAAATCGGTGAAATCCTCCTGTTTTTCTGTTTTGCTCGGAAACCATACAAATGTTCTATGCTGTCAGTGTAAAATAAAGCAGAATGATCAACCTGGATCGTTCATTTGAAGCGTTAGCTGCCCAGTTTAGTGTTGCTCAGATCATTTGACCTACTTCGTGGAACCTCCATTCAGGGCCGGCGCCTCCGGGTCTACTTTCCATGAAAAAGGAAAAGATAAGATATAACGTAGTCATGTGCAGAATGGATATGACGCACCTTCTTCGCCTACATTACTGAGAGCGATGGCACCTCAACAACTCTTCATTGAAGTCTCCCAACCAGCCTCGTCTGCACTGTCCGCTGCTCATTGCATTTCAATTTTTGAGGTCCAGGGGTACACGCACTAATTATTGCAGTTGAACGCTATGACAAGGAGGCTATACCGGAATTGGAGAGATTTTCACAGCAGATAATTGGAATAAATCAAGAAAATATTGTACAAGGAAAAATTACATTGTATTGGCAGAATATGGAAAAAATTTCTCTCAGAAAATCAAACATAAGTTTTCAAGGTTACACGTTGTAGTAGAATCGTTTATGAACGGCACTTCCTCCTTCAACATATATATGCTTCGATCAAAGTGGCTTGAACACTGGATTATAGGTCTTGCAAACAAGACGGCGGAAACCAATGTCCCCTTTATACAGAAATCCATAAATGTCAACTAGTTAACACAATGCTCAATGATTTACATGGCCGCTGATCCAAACACATTGCACTCACTCGTATGCTTCACATCTTGTGCTCCTAAGGCTTCCAAAACATTGTCTACTTGCCGCTTGATATTTTCCCTTGTGAGTTCATCCACTCCCCCGTCTGGTCCGATTTCCTTGGACAAAGCAATCAGAGGATCCAGCCATCGACGAAGATCTGGGTGAAGCACTGGATTTTCATCGCCATGCGCAACATCATAAGCTGCTTTGACACCACCACAGTCCGAGTGGCCTACAACAAAAACTAAACTCGAGGTCAATAATTACTTTCAAGATAGTATCAAATTGCTGACCTTCTGGCACTTTTCTGTCTGTGGAATATTTGGAAAAGACCCCACAATGTTATTGATACTGCTTTCTCATATACTTTTCATAAGACAAAACACATACTTCCTGGACTTCCGGATCGTTCCAAATTCGAAAAAAAGACTAGCGATGCCTTGACACTATCCCCATGAAAGAGGCTAGGAATAAACCAGACATGTTAGCAGTTAAATGAATACAACTTAATATAAATAGGCACTTTGCAATGTGTCGATGGGTAAAGACTTGCTGTTCGCGTGCACGTAACATTGATGTTTCTGGAACACGAGCATCGGAGCTATGGAACCATAAGATTAGCATCATAAGAGGGCCAGTGATATTCCATATACCATCCGATCCAAAAGAGCCAGGGAGAATGTGGATGGTCAATTATATATTTGCGATCGGAGGCGGTCATTTCGCTTATTTCGTCTACATCGCACTGAGATAGAATAGCCTGGGGAAGGTGTTCAGGTTGTTCAGACATGACAAAGTAGCAAGAAAAGGAGTTGATGGTCTCATCTCTTTTATGGTCGCTCTATTTTATATTGATTAGGTTCTAAAAGTTACAGCTAGCACTTTTTAGAGCTATGATAGTGAAGAACTCTTTCATAACGCATGCGAAGGGTAACTGAATACTGATAATTCTTTTCAACAGAAGTTGCGAGTCACTAAAGATACCGTTAACTTCTGCTTTTCACAGATGGAAACACGATTCCCCTTACAGCTCATTCAAGTTCTCCATTTATCGCATCTAGATTTTTCACATAAAATATCATAGCTGAATTTTTAAAAGTTGCAGAGAATGAAAGAACAAGAGAAGACCAAAAGTATTTCAATTTTTCAACAATTCTTCCACCTACAGCTCGACTGTAGTGCTTGCTATAAAATGCCTATCTCAGGTATGAAATGCCATCCCATCGATAACAGTGGACATAGAGTGCTGGCCCTGACAATTTGAATGGAATATCACAATACAGCTGTGACTTTAGGCCTTCATTAATGTCAACTTGTTGTACTTGTGCAAATCAAGAAGTTCATCTTGAAGGTCTACAGACATTATCCTTACATCGATCATCGACAAATTTAAATATCTGGGCCTCCCTCATGTTCAAAGTGCCATTCAGAGTTTGACTTCTAGGCCTTTCTAAAAACAGGTTGGTTATTTAAAACTATTGACCGTAAAATTAGCAAGTCATGAGGTTCATATTCAAGTTAAAGAGTAACGTAGTAAAACTCTATTCTGTTTTGTGAGGGTGCGCTAAAAACCGGTTGTGTACAAATTTGGAACCCTGGGCACTTGCTGCAGTATCCATGCCTTGCACTCATGCTCACATTCTGACAGGTCACAATCACTTTTGGTGCAGGCTCGATCATGGTCCAGGGGCACATATGACCACAACACCTTATCAGAGAAATTCGACAACATAGATTTGAATGTACACATAAGATATAAATAGAGTGTTAGGAATACTACAAAGATTAAAAATCACTGGTGAATTCATCCCGGAAGAAGGTTGTGAAATCAAAATCGTTCTGAGATCCGCTCAAAAATCAGTGCTGGCCCCAAGAAAATCTGTTAGTATAAGTTCATGGCCTTAGTCCATGTAGATCAGATGTAAGTCGGGATCGCAAAGATAATCCAAAGAAAACATTTACCAGCTAGGAGACCTGAGTTCTTGAGGGGAAACGGCGTTGCGATATGGCTGGATGTGACTCATGTGAGAGGAGCCAGCCCAAGCGAGAGCTGCAGGAAGCCAAGTCGCTAACTCCAAATGAAACAGATCATTTGTTTGATTATGATTGCCATGAATGCCGCACCTCCTCACAAGTGCACAAGGCGAGTCCTGGAGAGAAAGAATACCACATAATCCCCAAACGGCGAACTCCACACATGTGTCAAGCGCATCTCAAGATCCATTGTTGACTCGGATAAATTGATAGTGCGGCAACATCTCACAACATGAATCGAATCAATAGACTCAGTCACCTCAGATCCAAAACCGCTTCAACCTCAGAGGTGCTAACAAACGTGCTTCTTAGACAGAGCAACGAGGCCACAACAGTTCGGTCTGAATCACACGAAGAAAGGAGTTCCAGGCTAGTGGTAGTTTGAGAAGGACCCTCATTCAACTTCAGATGACACTGATATTAACATGAGTGGCAAGACATTGAGTTCAAACTTCAAAAGAAGCTCGACTTGAACTGTTTGCATATCAAAGACCACAAAGACCGTTGACACGTCCCCTTGACCTTACATGTGTGGCACATGAGTCCTGCTGTTTTTTGGTAGATGTAAATTAGTTTAGTACATAGTACATACTAATCAAACAAAGCCACCAAGTCCCAGTGTGCAAGTTGAAAGTTCAAATTTACTTTATATAGGTATCTGAACTACTTAATTTACACCCGCCGGAGAGCAGCGGGGCCCCATGTGCACAAAATGTTCTCCCGCACTCATTCAGTTACAATCGATAATGCCATTCATAGAAACACTCGACAGACAATGGTTTCGTGACAAGAAGTACGCTCTTTCACATTCCTGTCGAGAAGGAACGTCGACAAAGTAAGGTAAGACAGAAAAGAATACTGAGCCTATCGGACATCGGATGAACTCTGCACCAGGTGAGTGATGCCCTTGATCTCGTACCCCTTACTCAAGTTTTCTTTGTTCGGACGAGTATCTCAACGTGATAAACGCTTTGGGACGTTCGGGCTAAAACACCAAGCCTATGGCTCCATTGGACTCTGGGCGGCGACTTTGGGCGTTTCTCAACGTTTTTGAACGTAAATCTCCGAGAGGCGTAGTCGTAGCCACGACTGTCAAAGAGGATGCAGTACTTGATACCTAAGTATAAGTATCAGTCGCCAAGCAATAGTCATGTTTGTGCGTTGCTTTCCCTCCATCCTGTTCGTTTTTGCCTCTGTTTCTTCCTTGCATTTTCCTCCTTCTTGCGCACTAGAACTCTCTACACCTAGCACCTTCTCCATCCTGACCAGTTGATCATGTCTCAAGCAATAATCGCCTTTCTTTCATGGCTATATAATTGTGCATCGGTAACCCAGCCTGAGGCTGTACCCAACCTTGTTTTCGTTCAGGCTAGATTGATGAGATACCTGGTTAGTTCAGACCGAATGTTGATATACTCATTGGGCGATGTTACCGGTTTTGTAGATTGGGATGTCTTAATTCACAATTTGGCGATGAGACGCCCGAGGGTGAGATGAGGATTTGAAAACGATTGGGGTCGAATAAGTGGTTTAAGTAATCAATCCGGATAGTACTAAAGATGATTGTCAGATGGTGTGGAGAATTCGCTTGCCCATAACTACCATGTAGCCTAAAGATGGGCTGCCAAGAACCTTTGAAATAAGTAACAACCCAATTTGAGCCCCGAGTTTGGTATATGTATTTAATCAACGACAAGGGTATATCTACACGAAATACTACATAGTAATGTACCTTTTTTCCGAGGCGACTGATCTAGCGAAAATTTCCTTCTCAACGAGCGTTCTGTCAATAAATGATCTTCATGAATGCCAGTAGGTTATTGATTAGGCCTTGTATGCGTGAAGGAAAAACAACTTGAAAAACAAGAGTCTTCTTATACGGATCGAACTGATCCAAACAGAACCACACCAGTGACGACCGATTAATGAAGGTCTTGACAAACAAGACCACACCGGTCACTGATTATGGTCCTGTTTGAAATCGACTTTTCCAACCCGGCGGCTACTGTATTAGTATTTGGCGGAGCTTGAAAATTTGGTCACTTGCTTTTTTGCGACTCGCTTCATGGCAGAGGTTAGGCAGAGGAAGTCTGCAAGCCATCCGTGTCAGTGAGCAGGGGGCTACCTCCATGTTCAGATACTAGTACTTTTGGAGGTATGTAAGTACTCTTCACTTCTTCAAATTTCTTTGCTAAGTTGAACAGAAGAAACCCAAGAAATCGCTAACCAATCGCTAACGCTTCATTTCTGAACACACCCCGATCTGTACGTACAGTACCATGTACTATCACTCAAAGATATCAACCCTGAGATGTCTCTGGTTGAACTCAAAGAACTGGCTGTATCCAAAATACTTAAAAGAAAAGTATTCAACTCATGAACAGTCTCGTAGTGAGGACCGTTAAGTTTTATATGTTCTCAAGTTTGTAAGTTCCTGCACCCTTCCCATCAAATGTATGTTTTATTCTTCTATTTCAAGTTGTAGGTGACAAAAAAACATTTGAACCTTCCTCTTGCGGGCCAGACAAAGTCAAAGATGCTTGGAATAGTACTAAAAAATACTTTGAACCACAGTATCAGGACTCCTCCTTTGTCAGACAACCTGTCATGCTACGGTATAGCGGGGCCCCCGACGATACTGTAATAATACGGACAGATTGACTGTGTGCAAGACTGCGGGCAGCCAATACACCTGAGATACAAAAGGGTAAAGAAGAAATATGACAGCTAAGTTTTTGAGGCCGGGAGGAAGGATCTCCTAAGTAAGTATAAGCTAAACTAGTCCAGTCTACTAGTGGAGTTTGGGTCTGTGAGTAGTGTGGATTGCCCGTACATAAGTATGGAATGTTTAACTAAGTAAGTAGGTAGAGCGTTCAGGTGATGCGTAGATTTCATTTGGGTATCTAAGGTATACATACAGACTCGGACGTCGATGATAAGTTCTTCTGTTCCAATTGAATTCATCTCCCAGTTCGGGACTGTCCTGTCACCTCCTATGGGGATTGACAGCAAACTCGCGAAAAGTGGAGATTGAGGTTCCCTTCTTCGGTTTCATCGTGGGGACCGAACCCCCGAGCTGCTGTACATGTGCTTTGGATTGTCTGAAGGTCGCCGGACATGATGGAAAGACAGCAAAACGTAAAATCGTGTTGGACAACGTCGGAAGATTGATAAGATTGCAGAAAATGACATAGCCACCTCCGCGACCGTTTTTAAGGACTAAAAAGTCGGGGTACTTAGCCGCTAATTACAGATTGAAGCGATGAACGTTAACTAGAACTTTTAACGATTTCCCGTAGTTTACGGAGGTTTAGTCTCCTACCTTTCACGATGGAACAAGTTAGCTGCGTATTTTTTTTGGGGGAGGTTCAAGCGGTGAAGCTAGTAAGTACATAGTAAGCAAGTTGAAGCTTGTAAACCGCATGTGACCGGCGAAACCGGGTGACCAGCTTGTTCACGTATTGACGGGAAGAGCAATTCAGTTATTTTGACAGAACCTTAGCCGTTTTTCTATTCATGCAATCAACACAGCGCCAGCTAAAGAGTGCTTCTATAGACGGAATAAGTAAAATGTGTCGTGCTGTCCATAGTGTTGGAACCTTCCCCCTTGCTTCCCCCCTCCTAGTCCTACCTTCAAGGATCATAGAGGCCCGAACCGCCTTCCTGCTACTCCCTTTCTTTTCTCTTCGAGCTCGAGCGTTGGAGTTTTCGGGGCGCTCATGAACCATGTCGGACTCGCAGAAGGAACTGGGAATCCCAGATGATATAGTCAAGATGTACGAGCATCGCTTTTGAACGCTGGGAAGGGACACTAATCACTGATTTGTCGTTATTTTTGAAACTTGGGGGGATGGATCGATGATATTTGACAGTGCTGGTCCTTTAGTGAGTTACTCTTCATCCTACATGGACTTTTTGCAACTTACCAGAGGTCTAAACATCAATTGTAGGCGTTGGGATACCTCCTAAGCTGCATCCTATACGGTGTCTTGGTTCTACAAATCTGTTCGTCCTCTTCCTCCTCGTCCTCGTCCTCGTCCTCTCTTCCCTCTCTTCCCTTAAACGAAACCACATCCTTATCTCCCAACTCATAATACTAACGACACTTTTTTCTTACAGACCTCTACTACATAGCCTTCCCCAACGACCGACTCGTTATCAAAACCCTCGTCTACGGCTGTTTCGTCCTCAACACCGCTCAGACGATTCTCAACGTCATCGACGCGTTCAACATTTTCGGTTCCGGTTTCGGGGACTTGGACAGTTTGATGGATATGCGGAGAGCTGGGATAAGCGTGCCTATTTTGACTGGGTTAGGTGAGTACGAAAAACGAAACTCGTTGGCGCGCTGCGTGTATAGTACTCGTTTCAGCAGTCGTCGCCGACAATTCTTCTTATCTCATTTCATGTACTTGTCCCCGAGTTGATTGATTGACTGACTGATGATTTGCGGGTGTCCGCGTCCTATTTGGGTTCTTTTTTCTATAGTTAGCTGCTCGGTCCAGTTCTTCTATGGTTATCAAATCTACATTCTCTCGCGGTCTAAAGCCCTCGCTGGTATCATCTACGCGGTGAGTTGTGTGTGTTCTCTCTCTCTTTTTGGTGGTGGTTCCTTCTCGCTTCTCGCTTTCCAACTTCTCGAAGAAACGCCGCTTTCCAGTATTTGACTTTTTCGATGTTCATTTCGCCGAACATTCTCCCTTCCTTTAACCTTTTTCTACCTCTCTTCCTCCCCTTCCTCCCTCTTCCTCCCTCTTCCTCCTCTTCTCGAATCCTTAACCCTACCCTACCCTCCTATACGAACCAGCGAGCCATACAATCCCCTCTTCCCTTCCCTTGACCATGCATCTCTGACTAATTGATTAAACTGACTGACCCTTCTTTCTTCCTTCCCCCCTTTTCACATTCCAGACCGCTATAATCCAATGTACTGGCGCCTTAGTCGAAGGCGCGTACGTGTACAAGATAAATAACTTGTTTACGTTTCAAAGGGAGACGTTTATCGAGTGTACGGTGAGTTGATTTATTGTTTAGTTAGTTTTATTTTTATCTTTATCGTGCTTTTTTCCCTTTTCACATACGCATATCCTAATTATACGTGTAAACTAAACAACGACACTCTTAAAACCTTCCATTCTAGATCTGGCTAGCAGGTTCTGCGTTATGCGACACCCTTATAGCTGTTTCTATGACTATCTACGTACGTCCCTTTTCCCCTTCTCTTTCCACCCAAAACACCATTCTCAACTAAACACACTCTTCTTTCTCCAGCTCCTCCGTACCAAACCCTTACCTCTCCGAAACCCATTCAAAAAACCCTTCCACCACCACCACAATCCTTCCTCCACCCTTCAAGCCTCCTCTTCCCCTTCCCCTCCTTCTTTCTCCCCTGCACCACGTCCCCACCCCCACCCCCGTCCCCCACCTCCCCCACTCCTAACCCTCCTCCGCCTAACAATCGAAACCGGCACATTCACAGCTCTCCTCGCTATCATCGACTGTATCCTCTTTCTGACGATCCAGAGATATCCGTATTACACGATGTTCGCTAGGTGTTTGGCGAAAGTGTATGCGAATTCTCTGTTGGTGGTTGTTAATAGTCGGATGAGGATTCGGGGGAGGGGGAGGAGGTGTGGTGCAGCAGCAGGAGTTATGAGGAGTAGGAATAGGACCAGAGATAGGAGGAGAGGGAGGGGACGAGGCAGAGGTAGGGGAAGAGACGAAGAAGAAGAAGAAGAATGGGATTCCGAGTCGGAATCGTATCTCGATGATGCATATGACTATGATAACGATGGATTTGAAGAAGAGTATACGTGGATGACGAGTGTAGCTGATGTTGATACTACTCGGCTTCATCCTCATCCTCACCATCATCATCATCCTCGTCACCATCCTCGTCACCATCACCGGTACCATCATCGACACCCAAACGGAAGCAGGAGCTTCGATTTCGGGTTTTTACCTACTTCAGTCGATGGTGGTAGTAGTGGTGGTGGTGGTGACGAAGAAGCAGCCGCTGACACCGGCTTCCCTTCGTCGATGTTTGGGAGTCAAGGTGTGGTTGTTTATAGGAATATGATGTCGGTGTCTGCACCTCCTTCGATGATGATTATGGACGGCCCGGGGATGATGTCGATGTCGGATCCGGAGAGGAGAAGAAGTACTACTAGGAATCCAGTCAGTCTCGTGAGGATGAGTATGAGTATGAGCAGGGGGTCTACTAGGAAGAGTGATGGTGGGAGTGGGAGTGGAGGTGGGAGTGGAGGTGGAGGTGGAAGTGGAGGTGGAGGCCGAGGGAGTAGTGCGCAGGGTACGAAGAGGAAATCGAAATCGACGTCGATCTCGTTTAAATCGATATCTGCTAGTGTTCCGGGTTTGGAGCATTCGAAAGAGAGGACTCGGAAGTCGTGGGGGAAGATAGAGACGATGGGCCCGGGAAGAAGGACTAGGAGTTTGGATACTACTGGTTTTGAGTGGAGACTTGGAGTTGGAGATGAGAGAGGTGGCACTGGGAAGGGTGATGAACATGGGAGAAAAGAAGTGGGTTTTTTCTTTCCCTTCTAAATATCGGATTTATGTGTTTGAACCATACCGTTTTATAGACGTTCCCCGCTTATGACTCAGATTCCTCCTCCCCGCCCCAGTCCCAATCATCCAAGTCCCATCCCAGTGCTCTCTCAGATGCCGGCTCAGGCTACGACAGCGAAAACGAAAAGGAAATCTCCATCGATACTAGTACCGACTTGACACACTTCTCGCACTGTCTCCCGCATCTCCCACATCTCCCCCCACATCTTCCACAATTCCCTCAACCGCTTCGCCTTTCACCTTTAACGCTAGCGAGGACAGAAGAGCCTGAGACTGGTGATACCGGCACGGGAGACGACTCTTCAACTTCACGCAGTGGTGGTACTGGGACGGGGGAGGTGGGTGAGAAGGGTTTAGTAGAGAGGCGAGCGAGGTAAGGAAAAAGAGAGGAAAAAGAGAGGAAAAAATGAAGAACGAAGGGAAACTCGCGAGTGGGGCGGACGTTTTGCTAGTCGGTAGCCTTTGTCGATTCGAGGGAGTAAACTCTTTCGTAACGAATTAATGAAAGGGGAAAAAAGGGAATACGGCTTATCCGGTGAGGAGGACGGTCTGGTGCGTGTTTTTCGCGCTGTTCTAGTTCTGTGGTTTACCTGGAATCCTACTGACTTCGGCGTTGTGTCTCTAGGTCACAACACGTACACACAGTACAGATTGGAGCTCGTGCGTGTGGGTGTGTGTAGCTACAGGGAACAATGAAGTCATGAATGTATACGCGTCAGGAGACTTTAGAACTCGATCCGTATAAGAAGACTATTGTTTTTGTTTTTTTTTTCTTCACGCATGCCAGGCCATCGATAACCTACTGGCATTCATGAAGATCATTTATTGACAGAACGCTAGATCAGTCGCCTCGGAAAAAAGGTACATTGCTATGTAGTATTTCGTGTAGATATATACCCTTGTCGTTGATTAAATACATATACCAAACTCGGGGCTCAAATCCTACTGGTACTTATTTCGAGGGTTTGCACTGTGCAGCCCATCCTTAGGCTATAAGTAAGTGAGATGTCTGGGAGGGTAATGAAAGCCAATCAACGGGTGTTAGACATTGTATAGCAGAGGTAAACTGTGATTCGTTGTTTTTTCAATATGCAGTGGATGAGTTTCTCTATCAGAAAGTTACTGGTACTGTACGATTTCGATCAATTCGCGTGTCACGCGTCACGCGCCATTTTCAAAAACCCCGCCATTATTTTTATTTCGACTTTTCGGATTTTCTGGGATTTATCGAAACCGAAAAAATGACCACTTTTGAGCGAATTGATCGAAATCGTACAGTAACATCAATGTTGGAAAATTTGAACCAGAACTTTAGGATGAAGAATGTTGATAATGTCATTGTTGATGAGCATGATCTGTGCCACTCCTGACATTTTGTGTGCCCTATTTTCTTGATATTGGTTCTGGGTTTGCAAAGGGCATAGATACAGTTGCTGTTGTCTATCAGTGCCCATATGAGGGTGCTTGAGAAGTCATGAGATATAAAGTAACAATTAGTAATTACTCACCATGTTATTGGTCTACTTATACAAGTTTGGTCAAAATAAAGCAAACAAATTTCCATGATACTACTGTTTACCTACTGGTAGAGACTAAGTTGAATGACAGTAAGCAAAAAACACTTGAGCAGTCAGATAGTATATGACAGAATCAATGATAAGGAGAGCCTGGGATCAAATTTTGAAATATCACGAAACATGATTAAAAGCAGCCTCAGTCATTTTAAATCAGTTCAGGTTCTTCTTTGCAAGTGACGTGTGGTTAACGTTGTGTCTTGTATGTTCATGGACTGAATCAAAAATGAGGAAAACACTGAATCACAAATAAATCAGACTGTGTCAACATGAGTCCTCAAAAGCCTATTTTGGACAAATTTTTTATGCAGCCTTTGACTGAATGTGCGGCCGGCCCATGATCTCCACTTAGCCCACATTCATTTGGCGGCGACAAGAAATCGTCAATAAGCTATGTCCAGTGGGAATCCACTACTATTCATGTCCGGGTCTGCAAATCAGCAACAAGGAACATTCCGATGTGCACAAACCTTAATTTTTGACAAGTCAAATAGAATAGTCACATGCAGTTGGATTATCTTGGCTTTTCGTTACAGTCTATCATCACCAACTCGTAACCCACTTTGATCAAGCAATTCAGAATTGGGAATTGAACTATGAATGACAATCCAGAATTGGGAGTTGGGGATACAAATGCTCCTGCTGTTGGGTGAGAGTTGTTTTCTTTTGGACTATTAGTAACTGACTCAATCACCATGACAAAAGAGCATTCACCAACAGCAACAATATTTCAATGAGTAAATCCACAGTCAATGTAGTCAAAGGAGATCAGAATATTTTTGTGTCTTCAGGTAAGAGCACTTTCATTAGATTTGAAATAATCAAGCTTACATTTGTATAACTTCATTTATATATAGAATTCAATAGCAAGATTGTCCAAGAATGGCTCAATGCTACAGATTCTTCTTCAAAATATGCTGCAGCATGCAACAAAATGACAGAAGGTACAGGAATATGGCTTCTTAAGGATACCAGATTTGTTCAATGGAAAGAAAATGGCAATCTTTTCTGGTTGGAGGGCAAAGGTACATCATCCTTTGTGTGTACTATTTTATACTAACATTTCTTCAGCTGGATCAGGAAAAACATTTCTCTGGTGAGTTTGCTAACAGTACTTCAGAAACTGCAGTATTGAATCTTGATGGATAAAATCAGCACAAACATCATCAAAACTCTGAAGGGGAAGCATCAAGAGGTGTTCTATCACTATTTTGACACACTTGGTGGTACAAAAGCAAAGATCACTCAGGAAGGACTGGTTGCTTCTCTCCTGAAGGAAATAGGCATGCATTCCAGCTATAATCAAAATGTTCTCAGAGATCTTTTTGAAAAAAGTGATAAGGGTGACAAGAAAGTACCTGTTAGTGATATGCAAGGAGCGGTTTTGAATCTAGTCAATCATTTTCCAGGACATACATACATTATTCTGGATGCAATGGATGAGTGTCAGGAAACAGATGAGGTAGTGAGATTTATCCAGATACTGTTGGAAATTGGAAATGTATATGTGATGGTCTCATCCCGAAATCCTATGTCCAAATGTTTGGAACCATCCTGCATTACTGTAAGGTTGTCATTAGATGAAGGGGGAGGAATGGAGGATATTATAAAACATATAGATAAGGCTGTATATAAAGATACAGGTCCATTTAAGGGGATAGAAAATGAGATAAAGAACAGTTTGGTTAATGGAGCCCATGGCCAGTAAGTAGATTTTGATTTTGTGCTTTACTTTGAAGGAGGCTAACTAAGATTCAATGAAGAATTCGATGGGTAGATTGTCAACTTCAAGTTTTGAAAAAAATTGGTACAAGGAGGGCAATCCGAGCAGCATTGAAAAACCTTCCAAAGGACCTAGCAGATACATATAAGCGAGCTTTGGAAGACATTTCTGACTATCACAAAGAGGAGGCCCAAAACATTCTGCACTGGATATTATTCTCATTTGAGCCAGTGACAATTGAAATGGCACAGGAGATATTTGCAATTGATGTTGGAGAAAATATCTTTTGTGAAGAGGATCATACACTTGGTTTGGAGAATACAATAGAAAATGTGGTGGGATCAACACTAGTCAGAGTTATAACCAAAAGCAATAGTGTATGGTCAATTCCCTCAAAGGAATTACAGTTGGCTCATCCCTCTGTTAAGGAATTCTTGATGACAGTGCCAAGGAATGGGTCAGGATTTTACATTGATGAACAGTTAGCTCAGGAATTTATTGGACAATGTTGCCTCATCTATCTGATCCATTTTGGAAATTGTACTGATATAGTAATGGCTGAATCCAGTTACCCATTAGTTAAATATGCAGGGAAGTATTGGTTTAAGCATATATTAGCTGGGGAGGAAAGCTGTGATATGTCCAATGTTGTGAGATTATTCAGCAGTAAGAGTGGGCCATATATAAACTGGTTGCATATCTATCACCCGGAAAGAGGTGCAAATGTGGATAGATTGCATTTGAATACAGAACTGGTTGAAGAGACTCTTTATTATGCTTGTTTTTTAGGGTTGAGGCAGATAGTGGATATTCTTCTCAGAGAGAAAGCAGATGTGAATGCCCAAGGTGGTGATTATGGAAACGCTCTCCAAGCAGCTTTGTTAAATGGAAATGAAGAAATTGTGAAGCTGCTTCTGGATCAAGGAGCAGATGTGAATGCTCAAGGTGGTCTTTATGGAAATGCTCTCCAAGCAGCCTCTGAAAATGGAAATGAAGGCATTGTGAAGCTGCTTCTATATCAAGGAGTAGATGTGAATGCTCAAGGTGGTTTTTATGGAAATGCTCTCCAAGCAGCCTCTGAAAATGGAAATGAAGGCATTGTGAAGTTGCTTCTGTATCAAGGAGCAAATGTGAATGCTCAAGGTGGTTATTGTGGAAATGCTCTTCAAGCAGCATCTGGAAATGGAAATGAAGGCATTGTGAAGCTACTTCTGGATCAAGGAGCAGATGTGAATGCTCAAGGTGGTTATCGTGGAAATGCTCTTCAAGCAGCCTCTGAAAATGGAAATGAAGGCATTGTGAAGCTCCTTCTGGATCAAGGAGCAGATGTGAATGCTCAAGGTGGTTATTGTGGAAATGCTCTTCACGCAGCCTCTGAAAATGGAAATGAAGGCATTGTGAAGCTACTTCTGGATCAAGGAGCAGATGTGAATGCTCAAGTTAGTAGTCATTATGGAAATGCTCTCCAATCAGCCTCTGCAAAAGGATATGAAGGCATTTTGAAGCTGCTTCTGGATCAAGGAGCAGATGTGAATGCTCAAGGTGGTCATTTTGGAAATGCTCTCCAAGCAGCCTCTTTTGATGGAAATGAAGGGATTGTTAAGCTGCTTCTGGATCAAGGAGCAGATGTGAATGCTCAAGGTGGTGAATATGAAAATGCTCTCCGAGCAGCCTCTGAAAATGAAAATGAAGGCATCATTAAGCTGCTTCTGGATCAAGGAGCAGATGTGAATGCTCAAGATGGTTATTATGGAAATGTTCTCCAAGCAGCCTCTTTGCACAAAAATGAAGGTGTTGTGAAGCTGCTTCTGGATCAAGGAGCAGATGTGAATGCTCAAGGTGGTCTTTATGGAAATGCTCTCCAAGCAGCCTCTGTAGAAGGATATGAAGGTATTTTGAAGCTGCTTCTGGATCAAGGAGCAGATGTGAATGCTCAAGGTGGTCGCTATGGAAATGCTCTCCAAGCAGCCTCTGCAAATGGAAATGAAGGCATTGTGAAGCTACTTCTGGATCAAGGAGCAGATGTGAATGCTCAAGGTGATCCTTTTGGAAGTGCTCTTCAAGCAGCCTCTGTAAGAGGATATGAAGGCATTGTAAAGCTGCTTCTGGATCAAGGAGCAGATGTGAATGCTCAAGGTGGTCTTTTTGGAAATGCTCTCCAAGAAGCCTCTGAAAATGGAAATAAAGCCATTGTGAAGCTGCTTCTGGATCATGGAGCTTAAGGTGGAGGTTATGAATATGAAACCATTGTGAAACATCCACTTGCTGACTGCTAATCAACATTGATGTAAACCTATTTACTAGTCTGATTCCAGATTACTCCTGCAAATTTCTGTATTTTTTCTGATTCTGCTGATCAGTGATAGCTATTTCTAGTAATACACCATGTCCCATGTCTTTGAATCTACTTCTTCTTCAATATCCAGTCCTCATTCTTGACTCAGTATGATGAACATTCCCCAAAGCAGTTGCTCCAAACTATCACCTTGGTTTCAGGAGTCACTCTTTTTGAATCCTGCACTTATTGATTATTGATGCCACAAATGTTATACCATGGATGAAAACTAGCTCTCCCACCTATCATTGGCTCTAAAGATCCACAAGATCTGAGACACTCCCTCTTTCCCTGATCTTTACCATCAAAAAATTTATCCTCTTTTGACAGGAAATGTTTAATGTCTTTGTCCAGAAAAACCGGGAATCCTTGTTGGAAATAAGTATGTGACATCTTTTGCAGTGAAATTTTCAGCACCTTTGAATTTATTTATATGCCACTGTAGGTACATTCTATTGTGTATGTTCTCACCTGACATTGCTTAGCTCCATCAATATAAGTTTCGGCCAAAGATGAGAGACTTCACTTTCTGGTCCATCTTTGGCTGAAAGCCTGAAATGATTTGAAATATTTACTAAGAAAGGGGTTTGGAGTGTCCAACACAGTATCTTTGTTGCATATTTTTTCTGCAAAGAGAACTTTATATATACTGGTACAAACAAATTTAGTTTACGTTAAATCTTCCCCACAAAAACAAGGGATCTCTCGTCTCTGCAGAGAAATATTGGGTTTTCTCTTATGTAAACTATATAGAACAACGGAAAAGGTCTTATTTTTTATACCAGTAAATATATATTTCCTCTTCTCGGACAAAAGATGTGACGAAGATACCAAATCTTTGCCACTTTTTGTGTAAGTCTTTTCGACCAAAAAGGAGCAACTGTTGGTCTTTTAATAAGCTTGTAAACCGCATGTGACCGGCGAAACTGGGTGACCACCTCAGTGATTTGACAGAACCTTAGCCGTTTTTCTATTCATGCAATCAACAGCGCCAGCTAAAGGTCTGCTTCTATAGACGGAATAAGTTAATGTGTCATGCTGTCCATAGTGTTGGATCTTTCTTCCTTGCTTCCCCACCTCCTACTTACCTTCAGGATCATAGAGGCCCGAATTGCCTTCCTGAATCCTGATACTCCCCCTTTCCCTCTTCTTTGAGCTCGAGCCTTTGGAGTTCTTGGGGCGCTCATGAACCATGTCAGACTTGCAGAAGGAACTGGGAATCCCAGATGATATAGTCACATCAGGAAAATCCGCAGAGGCAACTGCATGCATTCTTAGCATACTCATGCATTTTATGTATAATTTACGCATATTTGTGTATAAATCTTCCTTTACATTGAATAAATAAACATTCGGTGAATAATTCTACATTTCATAGCATAATATATGGCACTGGAGGAAAACTTATGAATATAGAACCTCAAATTCAAAACTTGGATAATGCTTCGCTGAATGATGTCCACAATGAACAAATTTTGTCATGCATGCCTTCGTGTCACTGTCACATATGGTATTTTCAATAAAAATATTAGCTACCTCATCCTTACTGTTAAACCTGGATCTGTATGCATTTTTGATTTTTTTAACCGTGTCATTGTTGAGAACGAGCTGTGGCAAGATTTGAGACTTAATTTTGCACGTGAGGCTTGGAAATCTGATCATGTGCCCCTGTGTCCATGGCAGTGAGCGTCACTGTGAAAAGTCCCTCAAATAACTGTACAGTCGACGCACATCAACAACAACATGGCTCAAAGTTGAACTTCGAGTTCAGTTCTCTTCCCTTCTCTCTGACTGTCTCCCTTTCCCTCCACCCCCTTCGAACATCTGTTGCTGTCTCCCTTTCCCTCAACTCCTTCGTTGTCCCTCTGGCTATCTGACTGGATAGCAGTTTGGTCTCCACCAGTTTTTTTGGGGTCAACTATAGCTGCACCTGTGCTGACGACACTTGACATCCCAAACCTCCGTGCCAGGTGAGATTTCTTTCTATTCTCTTCTGCTCCTGTAATCATGAAGCCCAAACTCACTGTTCCGACGATTTACATTGTTCTTGCAGGTTCTCCGAGTCTTTACTGGGTTTATTTGTGTTATGGTTGTTGCGGTACGATATAGTAAGTTTGCTTTCTATTCCAATTCTTCTACTGACCTCAAACACATTTCAACACTTAGGGTACATTGTACTGGATTGGTCCGTGATAAATTGTAAGTTTATAAGTTTGGACGTGTTCACTTTGCTTGAACTGACTAACACAACTTCTAACTGTAGGTACATTGTACTGGATTGGTCCGTGATAAATTGTAAGTTTAGACGTTGTTCCCTTTTCTTGAAATATAACTAACACAACTCCTAAATGTAGAGTCGATGATATAGTTGCCTGGATCACAGGGATGGAGATAAAAAGGAGTGTCTCATTGAAGGTATGCTATGTACAGTAAGCATTGTTGTATGTTGGTGTTGTAGTCAAACATATTTCTGTATATAAGTACTGTTAGTTGATAATGCATTTATATAACAATCAATGTCTGAATGAGTGTGAATAATATCTTAATCCCAGTGTATATTTGGTGAATGGCTTGTTCATTTGAGTGCATAATGCAGGACATTTTATGCAATAACTTTTACACCATTATTTGGGGACGTACATAATAAGCATAATCAGCATAATACATCTTATTATGCATTTTCATTCAGTTTTCCGCATGAGTTATACACTTTCTGCATGAAATTGCCTCTGCAGATTTTCCTGATGCAAGATGTACGTGTGCATTGTTTTTGGATAACTAGTAACACTACTAATCACTGATTTGTTGTTATTTTTGAAATTTGGGGGGGATGGATCGATGATATTTGACAGTGCTGGTCCGCTAGTGAGTACTATGAACTTTTTGTAACTCACCAGAGGTCTAAATACCATTCGTAGGCGTTGGGGTACCTCCTGAGCTGCATCCTATACGGTGTCTTGGTTCTACAAATCTGTTCGTCGTCTTTCTCCTTGTCCTCGTCCTTTCTTCCCTCTCTTCCCTCAAGGAGAACCATATCCTTATCTCCCAACTCACACTAACGACACTTTCTTTCTTACAGACTTCTACTACATAGCCTTCCCCAATGACCGACTCATCATCAAAACCCTCGTCTACGGCTGTTTCGTCCTCAACACCGCTCAGACAATTCTTAACGTCATCGACGCGTTCAACATTTTCGGTTCCGGGTTCGGGGACTTGGACAGTTTGATGGATATGCGGAGAGCTGGGATAAGCGTGCCTATTTTGACTGGGTTAGGTGAGTACGAAAAACGGAAATGAAATGAAACGGAGCACTCGTTTGGCGCGCGCGCATATGTACTCGTTCTCGTCTTCTTCTGTCATTGAAGCAGTCGTCGCTTTTTCTTATTTCGTTTTGTTTTGTGTTAACTTGTCCCCGAGTTGATTGATTGACTGACTGATGATTGCGGGTGTCCGCGTCCAATTTGGTTCTTTTTTCTATAGTTAGCTGCTCGGTCCAGTTCTTCTACGGTTATCAAATTTACATTCTCTCCCGGTCTAAAGCCCTCGCTGGTATCATCTACGTGGTGAGTGTGTGTCTGTCTCTTTTCTCTTTTGGTGGTGGTGGTTCTTTCTCGCTTCTCGCTTTGATTCCCTCTTGCTCCAACTTTTCGAGGAAACAGCTGCTTTCCAGTCCGACTCTGTAATTTGACTTTTTTTCTTTCTTTCTTCTCTTTCTTCTTTTCGATGTCATTTCGCCGAACATTCTCCCTTCCTTTAACCTTTTCCAACCTCTTCCCCCTCTTCCTCCCCTTCCTCCTCTTCCATCCCCTTTTCTCTCCTTCTCGAATCCTTGACTTCCCCTCCTATACGAACCAGCGAACCCTACAATACCCCTCTTCCCTTCCCTTCCCTTGACCATGACTACCCTGACATCTCTGACTGACTGATTGATTAACTGACTGACTGACTAACCCTTCTTCCTTCTTCCTTCTTTCTTCCCCCTTTTCACGTGCACATTCCTGTCAGAAGGTTGAACTTGGTTACCCAACAGGTCTAGATCACTATATATAGTGTGCAGCCCCCAATACCAGTACCCTGGTATTGTGGCCCTTTTAGCCCAGTGGTTAAGGCTTCAGGTTGCACAGGTCTGTTCATCACAGAATACCAGGGTACCCCAAGGGTGGTGGTTCAACCCTTGCATATGGCAAAAAGGCTATTGAGGGCATGACAGGCTAATGTAGAGACCTAAACATGCAATTGCGTGAGCCACCATATGCAAGGGCCCCTAACTGTTGCTCACAGGCAAGTGGATAAGCCTGGGGGGTTCTATATATAGACCTAGGACGGTCTTGGGGACCAAGACCCATAAGGGGAGGGTGATGTCAGAAGGTTGAACTTGGTTACCCACCAGGTCTAGATCACTATATATAGTGTGCAGCCCCCAATACCAGTACCCTGGTATTGTGGCCCTTTTAGCCCAGTGGTTAAGGCTTCAGGTTGCACAGGTCTGTTCATCACAATTCCAGACCGCTATAATCCAATGTACAGGCGCCCTAGTCGAAGGCGCGTACGTGTACAAGATAAATAACTTGTTTACGTTTCAGAGGGAAACGTTTATCGAGTGTACGGTGAGTTGATTTATTGTTTAGTTAGTTTTATTTTTATCTTTATCGTGCTTTTTTCCCTTTTCACATACGCATATCCTAATTATACGTGTAAACTAAACAACGACACTCTTAAAACCTTCCATTCTAGATCTGGCTAGCAGGTTCTGCGTTATGCGACACCCTCATAGCTGTATCTATGACTATCTACGTGCGTCCTCGTTCTCTTTCTCTTTCTCCTCTTTCCACATAACACCACTCTCAACTCCTTTCTCTCTTTAGCTACACCGTACCAAACCCTTACCCCTCTGAAACCCATTCAAAAAACCCTTCCATCATCATCCTTCCTCCACCCTTTCCACTTCCCCCCCTCTTACTCCCCCTCTCCCTCCTTCCTCCCGCCCCCATCCTGTCATGAATCATGCCTCTGATTCCCTTTGATGGTCACCCCATCACCTTCTCCTATCATTCCCTTTGTACTTTTCCATCAGTACCTTGTTTCCATGACACATAGCCACTTCCTTGTTCTCCATAGTACCCTTGTTCTCCATAGTACCCTTGTTCTCTGTTCCCTTGTTCTCTGTTCCCTTGTTCTCTGTTCCCTTGTTCTTAGTAGTATATATACTCATGGCCATTGTAGATAGCTCCTCAGTCTGTTCACCTTCTGTCTTTACTGTTCAATCACTATCTTGCCCTTGCTTCCTCTTGTCCTTGTCCCTGTCCTTTGTTATGTGTGACCTGAGTGGCCCTCAGCACTGGTTCCCAGCACCACAGAGTGATTGTTCTTGACACATCCCCACCGTCCCCCACCAGCCCGTCCACCCCCTCCCCCACTCCTCACCCTCCTCCGCCTAACAATTGAAACCGGCACCCTCACCACCCTCCTCGCCATCATCGACTGTATCCTCTTCCTGACCATCCAGAGATACCCCTATTACACGATGTTCGCGAGGTGTTTGGCGAAAGTGTATGTGAACTCTCTGTTGGTGGTTGTTAATAGTCGGATGAGGATTCGGGGGAGGGGGAGTAGGAGGTGTCGGGCAGCAGCAGGGGACGGAGTTGTGAGGACTAGGAATAGGGGAAGAGGCAGGGGACAGGGGATAGGAAGAGGCAGAGGCAGAGGAAGAGACAAAGAAGAAGAAGAATGGGATTCCGAGTCAGAATCATATCTCGATGATGCATATGACTATGACTATAACGATGGATTCGAAGAAGAGTATACTTGGATGACGAGTGTAGCTGATGGGGATACTACTTGACTCCATCATCATCCTCACCGTCCTCATCCTCGTCACCATCACCGGTACCATCATTGACACCCAAACGGAAGTAGGAGCTTCGATTTCGGGTTTTTACCTACCACTACTTCAGTAGGCGGCGGTAGTGGTGGTGGTGACAAAGAAGAGGCTGCCAACACCGGCTTCTCTTCAATAATGTTTGACTCAGAGAGTCAAGGCCAAGATGTGCCAGTGGTTGGCTATAGGAATTCGAACATGATGTCGTCGGTGTCTGCACCTCCTTCCGAGTCGATAATGATTACGGACGGGATGATGTCGGAGAGAAGAAGTGCAAGTAAAAGTACTACTAGGAATCCAGTCAGTCTTGTGAGTATGAGTATGAGTATGAGTGGGGGGTCTACTAGGAAGAGTGATGGTGGAAGTGGAGGAGGAGGAGGTGGTGTAGTGGGGGGTGTAGGTGGAGGTAGAGGCAACAGTGCACAGGGTACGAAAAGGAAATCGAGGTCAATATCGTTTAAATCGATCTCTGCTAGTGTTCCTGTTCCGGGTTTGGAGCATTCAAAAGAGAGGACTCGGAAATCGTGGGGGAAGATGGAGACGGAGACGGAGACGAAGGGCCCAGGGAGAAGGACTAGGAGTTTGGATACTACTGGTTTCGAGTTTCGATTTGGAGTTGGAGATGGAAATGAGAGAGGTCACGGTGGGAAGGGTGATGGCTATGGGAGAAAAGAAGTGGGTTTTTTCCTGGTTTTGTTTTCTTTCCCCCTCTAAATATCGGATTTCTTCTAGACATTCCAGGCTTATGACTCAGATTCCTCCTCCTCCCCGTCCCAGTCCCAATCATCCAAGTCCCATCCCAGCGCTCTCTCAGATGCCAGTGGCTACGACAGCGAAAACGAAAAGGAAGTCTCGATCGACACTAGTACCGACTTGACGACTTCTATACATCTCTCACATCTCCCGCATCTCCCCCCACATCTCCCGCATCTCCCGCATCTTCCACATCTCCCACAATTCCCTCAACCGCTTCCGAGTCGCCTTTCGCCAGTGAGGACAGAAGACCCTGAGACTGGTGATACCGGTACCGGAGACAACTCTTCAACTTCACACAGTGGTGGTACTACTGGGATGGGAGAGGTAAGTGGGGAGGGTTCAGTAGTGAGGCGTGCGAGGTAAAGGGAAAGAGGGAAAGAAGAGAGGAAAGAATGAAGAGCGAAGAGCGAAGGGAAACTCGCGAGCTTGAGTACTTGAGTGGGGGCGGACGTTTTACTAGTCGGTAGACCTTTGTCTGTTTGAGCAGGAGGCGTAGGTATAGTCCGTATGGGTTAATTAAAGGGGGGAAAAAGAACTTTTTTGTTCGACGGCTTTATCCGGTGAGGACGGTCTGGTAGTTCTGTGGTTTACTTGGAATCCTACTGACTCGGACGTCGGCATTGTATCTCTAGGTTACAGCATACGCTACAGATTGGACCCCGTGTGTGTGTGTGTAGCTACAGAGAACAATAAAGTCATGAATGTATGCATAAGGAAACTTTAGAACTCGATCCGTACTTATAAGACTCTTGTTTTTGTTTCTCCTTGACGCATATGCATGCCAGGGCCTAATCGATAACCTACTGACATTCATGAAGATCATTTATTGACAGAACGCTCGTCGAGAAGGAAATTTTCACTAGATCAGTCGCCTCGGATAAAGGTACAATGCTATGTAGTATTTCGTGTACCTCTTGTCGTTGATTAAATGCATATACCAAACTCAGGGCTCAAATCTTACTGGTATTTCGAGGGTTTACAGCCCATCTTTAGGCTACATGGTAGTATAGGCAAGCGAATTCTCCATACCATCTGACAATCACCTTACTATCCGCGCCAGTGATCATAGTTTTCCAACTCTTTGAGACCCAATTACAGCGAGACACGTACTCAACATTAAGGTGGTGGTAAAGAATCAAGGCAGGGTCCCAAAATGCCAACTAAACATTGTATCGTGAATTTCTCAGAAAACCTTCTGAAGCTCAGTATTCACCGTCATGTGTTCAATTTAAATTGGCTGCCGCCCAGAGTTCGATGAAGCCAGAAGCTTAGTGTTTAGCCCAAACGTCCCAAAGCGTTTATCACGTTGAGACACTCATCCGAAGAAAGAGTACTTAATACGAGATCAAGGGCATCACTCACCTGGTGCACTCTAGAGTTCATCCGATGTCCGATAGGCTCAGCATTCTTTTCTGTCGACTTACTTTACTTTGTCAACGTTGTGAAAGAGCGTAGCGTACTTCCTGTCACGAAACCATTGTCTCTGTCGGGTGTTCCTATGAATGGCGTTATCGATTGTAACTGAATGAGTGCGGGAAAATACCTTGCCAATGGTCGGTCCGCTCCAAGAAATTTTCAGGGGTCAAAAAAATTTAAGGGCCTGACGCGGATGGGGCTTAAACCTAGGCATGGCAGTCCATCGCATCCTCGTCTTCTTTGTTCTGATACAGCCAATTCTGGCTTCTGGAATCCTCACCTCACTCCAGCCACCATGTAAAATATGTTACTGTAGATTAGTTTTAGAATGTCTCTTCCGGGTTAGAATACAGGTATAGGAATTGGCGCTCCTGGGTGAACACGAAAGTAGCTAACTGATTCAGGTTTTTGAGCCTAGAGACAAATAAACTGCTTTGGCCGTACAAATAGATGGTGGTTGGTATGAATCATATGATTATAGTACTATAGATTACAGGAAATGACTTTTTCAAATGCCATTCTACTTGTAAGTAGCTTGAAAATTGATATTCTACTCTCAGAAGGGCATATCTGACCCAAATTCTAAAGCGGTCAAAAAAAATTTTAAGGGGCTTGACCGTTGAGCCTACCTACCTATTACCTCTGGTCCCAGATATTCCGGACCGGAGCCGCTTGCACCTTGCGCGCGACGCCAGTACTAGTCCTAGGTGTCATATTAAAGCCTGTGCCGCGCTCTAGAACCGTAGGTTTGGCACAACATCGTGTATAGATGACTTTTGATTTTACCTTAGTCACGGGCGGCGCCACACTGGATGCAAGTCCTATGGCCTTTGCGTCATAAAGGCTGTTGACACACCCTCTGTGTGACATTTACATGGAGCTCAGCTGCTCTCTGGCAGGTGGAAATTGAGTAGTTCAGATACCTATATAAAGTAAGGACTTGCACACTGGGACTTGGTGGCGTTGTTTGATTAGTATGTAATAAACTAATTTACATCTACCAAAAAATAGCAGGGCTCATGTGCCACACGTGTAAGGTCAAGGGAGCGGTCTTTATGGTCTTTGACATGCAAACCATTGTCGAGCTTTTTTTGAAGTTCGAACTCAATGTCTTGCCACTCCTGTCAATATCAATGTCATCTGAAGCTGAATGAGGCCCCTTCTCAAAGTACCACTAGCCTGGAGCTCCTTGCTTCGTGTAATTCAGACCGAACTGCTCGGGCCTCATTGCTCTGTTCAAGTAGCACTTTTTTAGCACCTCTGAGGTTCAAAGTTGAAGCGGTTTCAGTTCTGAGGTGACTGAGTCTATTGAATCAATTCATGTTGTGAGTTGTTTCCGTATCAATTATCAACAATGGATCTTGAGATGCGCTCGACACATGTGTGGAGTTCAAGGCTGTTTGGGGATTATGTGGTACCAGTATTCTTTCTCTCCAGGACTCGCCTCGCGCCCTTGTGAGGATGTACAGCATTCATAACAATCACAATCAAACAAAATGATCTGATTCACTTGCCACACTTATTTAAAATGGCCAGAATTTCGCTGCTCTCCATCAACAGGAAATGGGCCATCGCTTCGTGTGGCAAGTACGAGGCCGTAATCTGGAACAGTTCCTTCATGACTAAGAATGACTTGCTATTTCACGGTCAATACCCGGTGTTATCTTGATTCTTGAATATCTTCTGAGTTTTAAATAACCAACCTATTTTCGAAAGGCCTAGAAGTCAAGCTCTGAATCGCACTTTGAACATGAGGGCGGCTCAGATCTACAAATTTAGATTTGTATTGATGAAAGGATCATGTAGACCTTCAAGATGAACTTCTTGATTTGCACAAGTACAACAATGAAGGCCTAGTCACAGCCGGATTGTGATATTCCATTCAAGTTGTCAGAGATTGCATTAGGGCCAGCACTCTATGTTATCGATGGGATGGTATTTCATACCTGACATAGGCATTTGATAGCAAGCATTGCAGTTGAGCTGCAGGTGGAAGAGTCTCTAGAATTGTTGAGGAATTGAAATAGTTCTTTCATTCTCTGTAACTTTTAAAAATTCAGCTATGATATTTTTTGTTAAAAATCTAGATGTGAGAAATGGAAAACTTAGGAATCATGTTTCCATCCGTGACAAGCGGAAGTTGACGGTATCTTTAGTGGCTCGCAACTTCCGGGTCCGTTGAAAAGAATCATCAGTATTCGGTTACCCCTTGCATATGTTGTGAAAGAGCTCTTCACCATAGCTCCAAAAAGTGCTAGCTGTCACTTTAAAATATTTCAAGTCTTTACAACCTGATTCATATAAAATAGAGCGACCATTAAGAGATAAGACCATTAACTCCTTTTCTTGCTACTTTGTCATGCCTGAACAACCTGAACACCTTCCCCAGGCTATTCTATCTTGCGATGTAGACGAAATAAGCAAAATAACCGCCTCCGATCGCAAATATATACTTGACCATCCACATTCTCCCTGGCTCTTTTGGATCGGATGGTATATGGAATATCACTGGCCCTCTTACGATGCTAATTTCGGGGTTCTATAGCTCCGATGCTCGGGTTCCAGAAACATCAATGTTACGTGCACGCGAACAGCAAGTCTTTACCCATCGACACATCGCAAAGTGCTTATTTATCTTAAGTTGTATTCATTTAACTGCTAACACGACATTCTTATTCCTATAGCCTCTTTCATGGAGATAGTGTCAAGGCATCGCTAGTCTTTTTTTCGAATTTGGAACGAAAGGCAGAAGGTATGTGTTTCGTCTTATGAAAAGTATATGAGAAAGCAGAATCAATAACATTGTGGGACTTTTCCAAATATTCCACAGACAGAGAGCCAGAAAGTTAGTAATTCAGTGATATGATCCTGAAAGCAATTATTGACCTTGAGTTTAGTTTTTATTGTAGGCCACTTGGACTGTGGTGGTGTCAAAGGAGCTTATGGTGTTGCGCATGGCAATGAAGTGCTTCACCCAGATCTTCGTCAATGGCTGGATCCTCTGATTGCTTTTTCCAAGGAAATCGGACCAGATGGGGGAGTGGACAGACTCACAAGAGAAAACATCAGGCAGCAAGTAAAAAATGTTTTACAAGCCTTAGCAGTACAAGGCGTGGAGCATAAGAGTGAGTGCAATGTGTTTGGATCAGCGATTATGTATATCATTGAGCATTGTGTTAACTAGTTGGCGTTCATGGATATCTGTATAAAGGGGACAGTGGTTTCGCCCATCTTGTTTCCGAGACCCACCCGGGCCGCCCTACCCATTCAAACAGTTAATGGAGTGTTCAAGCCACTTTGATAGGAAGTAAGCACATATATCGAAGGAGGAAGTGCTGTCCGTAGACGATTCTACAACGTGTAACCTTAAAAACTTATGTTTGTAACAAAGAAATTTTCTGAGAGGATTTTTTCCATATCAGTACAATGTAGTTTTTCCTTGTACAGTAAGTCGGCCATCTGGATTTTTACGTTTCAGAATTGAGGTGCCATCTATTGAGAAATTTAAGGCCATTCTGGACTTACCATAAAAAGGACTCTCGAAATCTGCTCCAAGGACTAAAGACATGCATTAAACACAAGTCCATAATTTGTATTTTCTTAATCCCCTAGTGAAAATCCTTATCTTTACTAGGAATCATCTGATAATAAATAATGCACAAGCAAGCTTCTCACCTCTACTTCTGTGTAGATTCAGGTTGTTCAATTAAATCAGCATTGAAGACAAACTTCAACTTTAAGCTCAGTGTTTACCCCAAACGTCCCAAAGTATTTATCACGTTGAGATACTCGTCCGAACAAAGAAAGCGTACTTGAGTAGTACGAGATCAAGGGCATCACTCACCTGGTGCACAGCTCATCCGATGTCCGATAGGATTCTTTTCCGTCTTATCATACTTTGTCAACGTTCTTTCTCGACAGGAATGTGAAAGAGCGTACTTCAAGTTCTTGTCGCTAAACCATTGTCTGTCGAGTGTTTCTATGAATGACGTTATCGATTGTAACTGAATGAGTGCGGGAGAACACCTTACGCGATGCCAGTCCTAAGCGTCATACTAAAACCTGTGGGCGTAAGAATCGTAATTAAAGTTTGGCACAATATCGTGTATAGATGACTTTAATTTTACCATAGTCACACTGGGTGCAAGCCCTATGACCTTTGCATGTCAAAGACCATAAAGGCTGTTGAATCTTGACACACCCTCTGTGTGATGTGTACATGGGGCTCCGCTGCTCTCTGTCAGGTGCAAATTAAGTAGTTCAGATAATAGCTATTCGAACTTGCACGCTGGCACTTGGTGGCTTTGTTTGTGTAATAAACTAATCTACATCTACAGAATAACTGGCAGCAGGGCCTATGTGCCACACATGTAAGGTCAAGGGACGTGTCAACGGCCTTTATAGCCTTTGACATACAAACAGTTATCGAGCTTCTTTTGAAATTTGAACTCAATGCCTTGTCACTCGTGTCAGTATAGGTGTCATCTGAAGCTGAGTATCTGAATGAGGGTCCTTCTCAACCCTGGAACTCCTTGCTTCGTGTAATTCAGACCGAACTGTTGAGGCCTCGTTGCTCTGTCCAAGCAGCATGTTTTTTAGCACCTCTGAGGTTGCAGCAGTTTTACTTCTGAGATGACTGAGTCTATTGATTTGATTCATGTTGTGAGATGTTGCCGTATCAATTTATCAACAATGGATCTTGAAATGCGCTCGACACATGCGTGGAGTTCACTGTTCGGGGACTGTGGTATTCTTTCTCTCCAGGACTCGCCTCGTGCCCTTGTGAGGACGTGCAGCATTCATAGCAATCACAAACAAATGATCTGATTCATTTGCCACTGGCACACTTATTTAAGATGGCTAGAATTTCGCTGCTCTCTACAAGGCAGCCATCAATCCAAAAAACATGGTCGGTGTCGTATCTCACTTTCTGAAAATTTTGGTTCCAACCTCTAATCTGGTTTCACCGTGACAGTCTCCCACTCGTCTGTTCAAGATAGATGCAATCGCAATCGAAAAGGATTCTTCTCAAGTTGATGGTCCTACCGAGTACGACTACGGCACTTTAGTCGAAGGAGAAGACACTCAGGACAAACCGTACTGCGCTGTCAGTCACGTCTGGGGGGACCCTGCCAAGATCCAACAGTTCAAAATCAAAGACGTACCCTGGGAGGTTCCTATCGAAAGTATAGACAAACTTCTCTTCATCTTGCGTGCTTGTGCTAAACAAAAGTACGAGTACATCTGGCTTGATATCCTTTGTATCAGGCAAAGCAAGGACCGTAACGATCGTGAGGCTAACAAAGACAAGAAGCGAGAGATGGCAAAGATGAATCGCTATTATCTGGGGGATGCCATCGTGTTCGGGAGCCAATACGCCACTTTTGCTGACCATTGGGATCAGGTACGTCGCATCACTATTATCTGGGTGATGCCATCGTGTTCGGAAGCCAATACGCCACTTTTGCTGACCATCGGGATCAGGTACATCGCATTGTTGACGTATGGGAAGAAGACAAAACGGTGGACAAAAAAATCGATACGCTGAAGAAGGTTTGGGAAGGTTTAGATGATATCAAAACCTTGCTTGAAGATCAATGGTTTTCGAGAATTTGGACTTTGCAAGAAGCCGTTCTTCCTCGTCGTCTTTATACGTCAAACGGTGCGACGATGGATTTTGGATTTTGTCGCTTGATCGACTGGACGTATACAGCTCTGGGGAACGAGACTCTGAACGGCAACCTCTGCGAGGAAGTGGAGTATTCCTGGATTCATCCTGGTGAGGGGGTGGTGAATGATCAAGGGTGGCGGGAGGTATCCCAAGGCTTTCTGTGTGCTATAAACAACGATCGCGCACGCAGAGCCGAATTACATCCCTTGGAAGCACTTGTCATTACGAAATTCAGGAAAAGCAGATATGAAATCGACAAACTGCGTGGTGTATACGGAATGATTGATAAACGATGGCATGTCTTTGAAGAGACAGATTTCAAAAGGGCTTGGGAGGCGACAACAGTCAAGTATATCACTGACAGGCCTGCTGGAGAACTTCCGGACCTTGCACCACTTGTGACGATGTCAGTTACAAAGGACTTGGAGACACCTTTGACATGGGGTGCTGGAGAATCTGAACGTATGGCGTCTGTTGTTCCTCAACGAAAATGGACCAATAAATCAGGTAACAGTCAGTAATTGGTACAGAATCCTCATTTTTTACTCATGTAAACCTCTGAATAGCAAAATTAGTACTTCACCTAACTGCATCGGGTATCTGCAAAATCAGCTCTTATGGCACTGCTGCTTATGGAGATGGTAGTGGAGAGCTCGGGGAATTGATTTGGAATCTGTCTCAAGTCGGAGGTGACATTTCCGCTATTCTCTCTCTACTCACCAGGGCGGTTCATCATTCAGAAGTTCGCATGACTTCGAATGGAATAGACGGGTTGCAGGAAGTCACACAGGATATTGGTGATGCCAATGCTGTGAGTAGCGGGCTGCGAGAGATTTTCACTGGCTGGGATCGCTGGATTGTGTCCTGCACGAATGGTCCGCTTCAAGGTCGGGCCTTTCTGGCATGGTTCCCTCGAAAAGACGAAGAGGAGAAATCATTAACTACAAAGGCGCGTTTAGATCGTTGTTCATTGTTGTGGAGCTGTCCTGGACACAATGAGTGGGCGGTTATTGTAGAATTGGTTGATGGCCAGACGTCGGTTTACAGGAAAGTTGGGATTGCATTTGTGGATTCAGAGCATCCTGGACCAGAAGTTGATGTTATAGTTGTCTAAATCAGAATTTGACCTTTCTTGATCACTGAGCGATTGTAAACGTACTTTACAAAATCCCAGCCACGCGCGGCCACCCTCGATCCGCGATACAGGGCATTTTAATCGTTTTAACGGTCGACGTTAAACAATCACGATTAAGGGAGCTTACTAGGAGGATAGAATGGTATGTTATAGGGTATTGAACGGGCCGCTCTACGCTCCGTAGCGGAGAAAAGAAGTAGTCCTTCAAAATTAGAGTCTTAGAGGTTGTGAGAAACAACAAGAAATTTGTAGGTAAGTTGAAAAGCACAAGTAGTATTAACAAGTTTAGAACCTCGCAAAAGTTGAATAGGAGAACTATACTTTTGGGACAAACGAATTTAGAAGAATAGCGTAGATCGCATCAGAGACTGAGCGGCCCGTCTCACGCTCCGCTCTAGAGACAGGAAACACGCTTCGAGGAAGTCAGGGACTCGGAGGATTGACTCAAGCAAAGAAAGAAAAAAAAACCTTCCAACGAAATAAATTGCCAGAGACGATCACTTCCCAATTTATCTCTGTTTATTGATGTTTGTTAGAAGTCAGCTGGGTCACGGTCGTGCTCGCTCTGAGTCCTGACCATGACTCCAATGAGCAATTCCTTCCATGTCGTGATAGCTATAGAGCGAAACGTGTTGAAGACATGAGGAGAAAAAAGGTCAACTATTCAAGCATTTCTGGTCTCATTCACGGGAAACTACACGTCAATACTCAATGTTCTAATTTCTACCCCAGCCTCCAGGCCGTTCATTTTGCTTAGCATATCTAAGTCGTCCTCCTGTCACGCACTCTCCCCAAAGCTTTCTCACTCATTACCATTCTACAGTAATCCTACTGCCTGTAACGCAACGGGCCATCCGGGCCTCTCCACAAAGATCTTGCTACTTGTTCCTAGTCTACAACAAATTAGCCAGTCCTCTCATTTTTTCATACTCGTTCCCCTTCCCTTCTCCTCCCTTGTGGCCTCCTTCGCGCATATTACTCGGTGTGTAACAACTTCGAACTTCCGAAAGGCCCCCACGGATTATAGTCTTAGATCCGTCACACGTCATCAAAATCTATACAATCTATTCCTCGAGCCTGCACCACGCTGGAGACCTCAACACCTTTTGGATCACATATACTTCCTCGTTGACAATCCAACGTCCCGTTTTTGCCTTCCGTCTCCCAGTCTATAAGGGTCTATAACCGGTATTTCTTCTCTCTCTCTCTATTCACAAGCCCAAACGCAACTCAAACGGGCCGTTCAAGACTCTTTTGCCTAAACTTCGGGTCAGATACCTTTTGCTTCCCCAGCTTCTTTGGCTTGGCGTGTAACTATGTCTATCTGGAATGGCTTCCCGAGGATTATTCCGAAAGACACATTGCCACTTTTGGGTACATATACACACTTATATGTGGCTTTAAGCGATTTTCGGTGGTTCTCTCAGAAGTTCTTTCAATTGATACCACAAATAACATCGTCGATGTTTACGAATTCATTAACATCTGGTTCGAATCACCCCCTTCGTGGTCCTAACATCTGACCCATGGGCCATGGTCATCAAATTCATAATCCCCCACACAACTCAAATCAATTTATGGGTTGGATATACTTTCTCGAGTCTCCTTAATTCATCGACGTTTCGAACGGGTGACCTTGACCAGAGCGGTCCGGGAGTCAGAGGGTCCGCGTACAGTTCGGTTGCTCAACGTAGTAAAGCAATTTGATGGCAATTCTCCTGTGAGGAACCATGCTCGACAAAACAGCACCCTTGCCTATCTACCCTTCAACCACACGCAAAAGATTTATTTTCCGAGAAAATCACACCTAAAGACAGCCTTTCATCCCGAAATAATACATACCCGGACTCCAATCCTACCTATAAAGCATGCTCAACTTTTCTGAACGCCAAGGCTCCAAGCTCTCCTTACTACTCGTAGTTCAATCACCGCTCAAAAAAAATCACTAAACCATGTTCATTTCACTCGCTCTCTTCGCCAGCATCGCTGTTCTCTCCGCGACCGCTGCCCCAGCGACTTACAACGCCAATTATTCTCAAGTAGATATACACGCAGCCATGGACCCATGATGTTCTGAATTTAAAACTTTAAGTGGCAATTGCAAACGGCGACCTGTATCTTGGAGATCCAATTCCAGATTCTTCAACAGCTTGTTTGTAGTTGACTCAGAGAGAACCGAAGAGAAACTCAGGGACAGTGGTGCCTTTCTAAATACATAACCCCGTCTTTCATTTGTGGGGAGAGCAGTCAGTATGGAAGTCTGTGGCGGGGTCAGAACCTCAAGAATGGTGTCACCATTTACAATGCGATATCCACGCAATATGTAAGTGGAAGTTACCATACCTGAGTAATTACTTCAGCCACATATGTTATGATAGATCTCATTAGGTCCGAATTCGCACCTTTGTTAAATTACATACCAAACTTACTCTTTATCAAGGTCAGCGGTACCGAGTGAAGTTAAGACCAGCCGCCTTATCAGCTGAATAATCTTGAAAGTTTTGTTTCAATACTCTCCAAAACCCCGGATTTTACAGATGATTTTCTAGTCCCAATATTCTCGCAGCATGAAAAGTTGAATGAATTTTCATAGAACCGAAGAGAACGATACTTGTGTTATGGCCTCAATGCTACAATTTTCATACAACAAAACAGATGTTAGTCTGATATAAAAGTAACCCTCCGACCGTCCGTTCACTAGCACTGGTCACTAATAATTTTCTTACAAAATGGATTCGTCTCACCACCTCTACAATCGTGACGTATGTGTACCATTCCAACTCCAAGATGCACAAAAAGAAGAAATTGAAGGTGATATGATATAGCCAAGATGACGTTCTCGGACTGAACGAACACGACCCAACTAGGATGGGCCCTAAACACATCGTATGGTATAGCATGTATGTATATGCGTGTTGTTTGTTTATTACCAGTCCCAACAGCAAAATGAAGGTAGTGCATGGGCGAATCCGTAAAAGGAACAAGGACGCGAAGAAACAAAACCGAAAACAATGAAAAAAAAAAAGGTACAAGGACGCACAAGTAATGGTAACGGTCTCCGATCCTTCCTCTGTATTGCGCTGCATGCGTTATGGTCCAAAGCTGTAGCTGCGACGAAGTCGATCAAAAGTTGTCTGGATTTGCATGTGCGTAGATCATTTGAGACCAGGATAGTAGGAAGACATGACGAGGTCGAGGACGGGAGGATTGGAGAGGCATTGGAAAAAGCAAGAATTGGATAGAACGAAAATCGTAAAGCAGTGAGGGAAAGGCAATGTCAGAAGAGACGGAGCATGAAAAGTAGAACGTTTAGGCCGCGTACAAGAAAGCGCTGAGTGTTACAGCCTCGATGATCCCAAACTCCATTATACCAAACTCAGTGCCAATCCGGCCGAAACAGGTAGAAGCCCAGAACCGCGAACAAGAGGGAGGAAAAGGTGAAGAGGGGAGGGGACTCTTAGCGATAAACATGCTTGATACATCTAAAAGCCGATGGGTAGACGAACCTCGTAAGCTAGAGAAGACGAAACGACGGATTAATCTTAGCGTTGTGAAAACTGCTGTGCAAAGTATCGCAGGACATGATTGGACGAGAGGGACGAACGTACCAATTTCAACCAAGGAGTAACAGGTGTAGCTCCAGAAGAAACGATAGGAAAGGAATGATATGACGGGGGCCATGTAAAGTGTCCAAAGGCTAGGCTGGGGAACGAGCACTAGTGGGAGTATCGAGAGAGCGGAGACAAACGTAAATTTAGCGATGCTCGGCAGGGTTGGTATATGTTTTGTATATAGCGAACGCTCAGTCTCAGGCGGTGAAAAGCGAGAAGTACAGAGAGAGAGGGAGGCAAGGAACACAGACCGGCAATGTTGGTACACGGAACATGAGGAGATGATTACCGTGTCTGTACAGCGACAAACGTGTAGCAATGCAGCGAGAGAACTGAAAAGAACGGATACGCACAGAGCAAGCACCAATTGTCCAGTCTGTCCTATGAGCATCCCAGTTGAGCGACCCTGACTCCCAAAAACTGCCCAAACGAGGGCCGTCTCTACAAGACATGTTTGTCGTGTGCGCTTTTGATCCACTAGTGTTGGTTAGCTTTATGTAAGATGAGTCGAGGGTCGAGAGTAACAGAACGGAAACCGAAAAGCATGTGGAAGAAGTTGACGTGTCAACAGCCCAGAAACGTGGGCCGTCTCTGTTTACGTCACTTTTCGTTTTCAATCACTTATCTCAACACGATAAGTGTGTACAAACATTTACCGCCAAAATATCTGTGCGAGATGAGAAAGATGGAAATATTTGTCGATCATCTTGATAACTCACTGGCTCGTGTCATGACACCCTGAGCCTCTTCTTTTATCTTACCTACCTGTTCCCAGTAGGCTTTTCTGCGAGAGTAATAACATAAGTAGTACTCTCTTTGATGTTAAAGTTACCGGTAGTGCGCGTTGAGGACCATCATACTTGGATACAGTACATCAACTTCGGCTTAGGGCGGTTTCTTTTTTACAACACTCATACTAGTTAACGGCAATTCTTCGGTCATGGGTTACGGCAATGCTCCACTTTTGAATTAAACGGCATTCTCCCTGGTGCTGAAACCTTAATTTCTGAGATGATGAATTGGTGGTCACATGCATTTGACTTTTCTTCACGTCGTCTTGCCTAACACCATAGTCCGACATCAACGCTTCAACAAGTTTTCAAAGTCCGTTGCCAGCTACGAAAACCATGAGTGATTTCAATCTCAACTCAATGTAAGAGACTTTATTTGTTCCTTCTTTTGAAAAAAATGATTGATGTAAGAGTCATTAGTCCTGGAAATAACGAGTATTTGCTATTTTATTGTATCGAAGTATATCAAACTCACACTTAGAAAATTATAGAGGTTATCAAACTACCTCTGGGCAAGCTCAATCAAAGATTGGGTAAGGAATTTTGGAAATCATAAAATACCAAAAAGGCTGAATATAAATAGATTCTTTGAAAACAATCAAGGGAATTTTGTCAATTCCACACTCAATAATGTAGGACATGATCTTGAAATACACTATCATATGTCTGGTATGGTTATACTTCTACATTAAAGCAGCACAAATAGTAATTTGCATTATATTTAGATACAAGAATTCAAGATATCCGAAAATGGATTGGTGCACCAGATCCTTCAACTAACTTTGTTGCAGCCTGCAATAAGATGACAGAAGGAACCGGCCTCTGGCTTGTGAATGATGTAAATTTTGAAGAATGGAAAAACCAAGGTGGTTTATTCTGGTTGCAAGGCAAAGGTTGGTGTAATTTTCTTATTGATATATTGATACTGACATTATCAATCAACCAGCTGGCTCTGGAAAAACATTTCTCTGGTGAAATTTTCTCTGGACTCAACATTATACATTGAACTGACATATATACAGCACAACAGCTATTAATACCCTTAAAGACTCTGGAAAACCATCTGGAAAACCAGTCTTCTACTTCTATTTTGATTCTCTTGATTCTAGTGGATCCAAGACCAAATATGAAGGGCTGGTTGCATCTCTTCTTAGTCAAATTGGAACCCATTCAAGATATGACCACACTGATGTAGAGAGTCTTTACAAAGACAATGAACAAGGACACACCAAAGCTCCTGCTCATGCTATGAAAACAACTATCCAGGATACTCTCAAGAAATGTCCCAAGACTCAGGCTACATATGTTTTTCTTGATGCAATGGATGAATGTAGAACTGACAACCAATTTCAAGTTAAAAACTTGATCCAGGATCTACTTACACTGCAAAATATTCATATCTTTGTCACTAGTCGCCACTCTAGCTTTGTTGGTACTATTTGGAACATGTCTTTGGATTCTCTTGGTAGAAATGGGGATATCCTAGTACATATCAACAAAGTACTCACCTCAAATGAATCATTCAAGGGTTTGGAAGAAGAAATTCAGGCTGAATTACTTGAGAAGGCTGATGGACAGTAAGTTTATTTTTTATTATACAATACAACATGAACTGACAGAATGCAGGATACGCTGGGTGGACTGTCAGCTTACATCTCTTCAGGAGCTTGGGACTAAAAAGGCAATTCAAAAGGCTCTCAAAACTCTCCCAAAAACCATTGAGGACATATATGCTTATGCACTAGATAAAATTCCCGAAGAGCATAGGGATGAAGCTGAATGTCTTCTTCAATGGATATTGTTCGCTTATCAACCACTCAAAATCAAAAATGCTGCAGAAGTTTTAGCAATTGATCTTGAAAAACAAGAAGTGAATAACTATAGGGATGATCTGTCAGAGAGTAATCTCCACAAAATCATTAGTTCAACTATAATTGTGATAGCAGAAGGTGAAAACAATGAGAAGAATGTGCAACTGGCACATCCATCAGTCAAAGAGTTTCTGATTCGAAGCAAGTCAGGTCATTCAAACAAGATCTATGTGGATGAAAAATTGGCACATAAATTCATTGCACAATCATGCATTATTTATTTACAGCATAAAGTAAAAGTTGAATCAGTGGAGATGGCCCATGAAAAGTTTCCATTGACATGGTATGCTGTACATTACTGGGCAAGGCATGTGGAGAAAGTTGAAGATCTGGATGGGAAAATGACCAAACTTGTAATGACGTTGTTAAAATTTGAAAATAACTTTTTGAATCGAATCTTATGTTGGGATAAACCAAATCACTATGCATCAAAATGTATTTCCAGTGAAACCAGTGATTCAGCATTATATCATACATGTGCTAGAAGAATGGGAGTGGGAGTCATTGTAAGACTACTAGTGGATGCAGGAGCTGATGTGAATGCCCAACTTAAAGGTGGTGAATTTGGGAATGCCGAATTTGGGAATGCCCTGCAGGCAGCTGCTGCTGCATATGGGGAAAATAAAGGGATTGTAAAGCTGCTGGTGGATGCAGGAGCTGATGTGAATGCCCAGGGTGGTAAGTTTGGAAATGCCCTGGAGGCAGCTGCTGCTGCATATAGAGGAAATGAAGGGATTGTAAAGCTGCTGATGGATGCAGGAGCTGATGTGAATGCCCAAGGTGGTGAGTATGGA
>ML179602.1:22886-70497 GCA_004369135.1 Dendrothele bispora CBS 962.96
GGCACATCCACTTTTTTTGCTTTACGGCCCCGACCACCATGATCTTTGACCTGCAATCGGGCTTGAAGATCGGCATTGATTTTCCTGAGAGCTGTGCAACGGGTTCTAAGCTCCTGGTTCTGTAGCTGGGAGTTACAAAGAGTCTATAGTAAAAGAAAAATGATTAATTAATACAAAAAAAAAATTCCGGACAACGAGTGGCACTTAATACATACATCGAGAAGAAGTGCCAGAAGTGCCAGTGATATGTTTGGGCCAGTTGGAGTGCTGATTGGGAGTAGGTCATTGTCGTTCTCCCTGCCATCACCAAAAAACTCGGACTGTACTCCTGAGGCTGACATCGGGCTGCTGCAGAAGCTGAATGGGTGTTTAAGACAGAAAGATGGGCTCTGAATCAACGTGCACAACCAGCTTTAGTACATAAAAATAAGCGGGGCCTTGAGGCAGTAGATACCCTTGATTGTGACTATCTAGAATACCTCTCCAAGTCATTGTGAATTTTGCAACTTGTGTAACATGTACTGCAACATTTTGTAGATAATCTGTACACATGTTCACTGTCTACTTATTACATCATGATATATTAAATCCAGCAAACCTGTCCTTTCATCCATAAAAATATATCTCCATCCAACAATTCAAAGACAATTCAAAAAGATAAAATCTACAGACGAGAGGGAGGGAGAGACCAAGTACTGCAAAGCAGCTTCTACTACAAGTTTTAGGCATTGGTCATTAGTAAGTAAATTTATGATTATATTATGATGCCATTATAATGCTGATCTCATTGTAATGACAAAACTTTTTTTCCGACATACTGTCGTTCTACGATATGAAAAATTCAATATCCCGGATTCTTTCAGGTTCCTAGATGCTATCTTCGAGACGCTAGCTTATTGATACTATAATCAAGGATTAGCCAATGTATAACTACATAGGAAATGAATTGATGACACCAAAATGACACTATATATATGCAGATTACGTTTAGTAAACGTCTAGGAACAGGTAATGAACCTCAGACATGCATGGCGGTGATCCAGAACTGTGATAATCTTGAGGTAACTAGACGAGAAGCAAATACAGCTGTAGGGAAAGGACGTCCATGTAGATCGAACTCCGGGGGTAGGAATTTTGCAGGGACTCCTTGCGGGGACCCTGTGGACATGCGGGGACCCTACTGTAATCATACCTATTTTCGAAGTATCTTATAAAAACACATATACATAATCTCTATCATTTAATTGTCCTCTGTGCCAACTTTCAGATTCTTTGGCCATGCCATTGAGTAAAACAGATTGATGCAAACTCAGACAATGAAACTGACTGGTACATGATTTGTCCAAAAAATCAGTTTTCCCCTGTGATGTTCAAACAGAGATAGAGTATCGGAAGTAACACCTCATAAGCCTTTAAATCCTTGAGCAGGAGTTTTTAGAATGAACAATTCTGTTAAAGCATTGTAAGATAAACCTACTAAGTTTTTCCAACATTTTTTGTCACTAAAGTTAAAATTCACATCAAGGCCTTGTTGAAATGCCATGAAAATACGGTGATACTACTTCCTAGTACTCACTAGATAATTGCCCAGTATCTGGGAGGGTCTGTGCAAGGTCCCTGCAAATTCTTTCAAAGCATTGTAAGGCAAAACTAGTCTCTCCTAGACAGACAACATGACGATCAACCAAAGTTGTTTCTCAACATTTTTTGTCACTAAAGTTACAAATTCACATTGAGGCATGTTTAAAATGCTGTGAAATACAGTGATACTACTTCCTAGTACTCACTTGATCCTTTTGCAGTACCTGTGAGGGTCTGTGCAAGGTCCCCGCAAATTCTGTCAAAGCATTGTAAGGTAAACTTGAAACTAATTTTTTCGACATGTTTTGTGAACAAAATTAAAAATTCACATCAAAGCTTTCTTAAAATGACATGAAAATACAGTGACACTACTCCCTTGATACTTGTACAAAACTTGTGAGGGTCTGTGCAAGGTCCCCGCAAGGTCCCTGCAAGTGCACAGCCACCTTGCAGGGACCCTCTGGAGAGCTCGACTTTAATACACTAACTCACTATTACATTTCTTTGAATAATCTAGCAAAAATCTTCTTGTAGCTATTGCATCCTTTATCGCAATGTGTTGCTAGACCCATTTTACTGTAATTATCATGTTTGATAGTTTTCATCTTCCATTTTTCGTGAATTCCTGTTATATACAAATGCAAAAGTCACTCAATTTTGCACAAGGACACTTTTCAACTCTTTACCTACAGCTTTAAACACTTTATTTAATACATATATGTAGCACTGGGTCTATCCAAGCAAAAAAATACTACTGTGTGGCTGTGCATATCCCATTTTTTTTACAAGATGAATACTTTTTGCTTTACAGTTTTTTTAGTCTTATATTAGACCACATCTGCTGTGATATATATGAGTGTTTTTATTTAGTAAGAAACAAATCATATATATCTAAGTGTGGCTTTGAAAATCTTTAAGTGGGGTGTCAGTGGAGCTTATTACGAGGCCGACCGAAGGAAGGACTCGTCCTTACTCAACCCAGCTTGCATAGGTGATCGGGGTTAGACCTATTTGGTATATCGTTGATCTTCTCTCATTGGAGCTAGACCCATTAGGTAAATCATTATCTTATCTGAGTCCCATCTTACTTTGGCCTCGTACTTGCTGTGCAAAGCGACGGCCCTCTTCTGTCATCATGCCTACCCTCAGCCCCATAAGAGGGAATCCTCTCCATCTTCAAGTAGAGATATGGCCCAGTATTGTGAGTGGTCGTAACCTGTTTGTGGGTAAACACCTGATATCGCGGGAAGTTGTTTATGGAGAGCGGGGGATGGCGAACCAAACGAAGAATGAATTGTTCCATCGTCACAGCAGCCAGTAGTAGTATGAGGTCTTAGTGTGAACATGCTATTACTGATAGCGATAATGTATGCTGTCTATTTTCTTTTTTATTAGTCCCCACTTGATTTTTGTCTAACCCCATTTTCATTTTTCGTTGTGGAGCCCTAGTATATACCGCAGCAGATGTGGTCTATTCACTATTGTACATATATACAATGATTAATAGGCTACATACTACTAAATCTATTGTATTAAAGGATGCCCGCAAATTCCAAAAAAGTCCCCGCGAGCCCACAAGGGGTCCCCGCAAATTTAAACATACAACATCGAACTCCATATCGCGCCTAGAAGACTATACAAACAGCAGAATCTGAGGCCTATATTGCATAAGTGCATCGCAGTAAGCGAAGACTCATAAATTGCGACAAAAAGTTTGCTCTAGCCGATCTGCCGATACAAAATCCTTCAGATAAGATTTCATGGAAACTGCCAGACAGGACAAGCGAGCACTGCGCGAAATCAGAAAAAGCCCAAAATCAAGAACAGATCTGCCCTCATGCAAAAGATCTGTAAAGGTTTGACCATGATCTATCCTTGAAAGGTCCAATCAGAACAGATCTGTGCATACAAGTCATTAGGTTATTTAACAATGTAATGGCAAGGCTGCAACAGATCTAACATAATGTAAAGCCTAATACAGATTCAACATAATGTTAGATATATAACAGACTAGACATAATGTAAAGTCCAATACAGAATCAAACATAATGTTGAGTCCATAAGAGATCCAACTTATAGTTCAATACATCCTTAGGGGTTCAAACAGTTACAATTGACAAAAAAGCTTCCATTTCTTAAATTACATATACAGGAACATAATGGACATACAATTTGGACTACATCAATACATAAAAATCAACATATCACATACCTTCTCTAACTGAACAAAGCAAACAGGGTATAGAGAAACCAGTTAATGGAAACAGGAGGTCAGCATGTGATGACCCACCTTCAAATACACTAGATAAGGGGACAACACGTCAAAAAAAAAAAAAAAAAAAAACACATTGAGAGCAACGAAAAAGATTACCTCTCCAGCCAACAACACTTCGTGATATAAGCAAGAGGGAGTAGAGAGAGGACGGTAAAAGTGATGATGGACAGCCCAGGAGTGCTTACCACATTCAATTACATCGGGCTTATAAAAGTCCTCGGATCATCACGCTTATGACCGCTTCCGAAGGGTGGAAATCCAGCATCTTACATCATCATCAGCCACACCAGCATTGTCCCACGAGGCTTTGGCCGTCATGTGGAGTTTGTCACCCACCTCTCACGGCCCGGATTGGGAACCTGTATATCAAAGCAGACTGACTGGCCCAATCACGTGGAGATGGGTATTATGCACTGAGGCTTTGTCAGCCGCGGTGTTAGCCGGGGTAAGGAGGTTTTCGGAGTCAGCTGCAGATGTAACCCGGATTGGCAGGAACGACAGTAGGGCCGGGGTAAACACACTCAGGTGGAGATGATGGTACTATACTTACTAATAATAGTCCCCAATCAGCTGCTACGGAGCAGCACCCTCATAGTTGATAGTCACACTAGTCACACCCATTATGTACATTCTCAAGCCGCTAGATACTCGCTACCATATGCATTAGCACAGAGGCGAATAAACACGGATAAAAAAAAAAAAAAATCAGACTCCTAATTGAGTAGAACCTCCCCAAATCCTCCAGTAGTTCCAGAAAAATTTATTGATAGACTTATGTACAAAGAACCTAAAAAACAGAAAAACCGGATATTTTTGTGCATATCTCCAGAATCAACCATCCAATTTCTACACTTGGGTGCTCAAATCAGAGTCCTTATTAATTAGAACCTTCCCACAGCCTCCAGTAGTCCCAGAAAAATTTGTTGATAGACTTATGTACAAAAAACCTAAAAAAACAGAAAAAACCGGATATTTTTGTGCATATCTCCAGAATCAACCATCCATTTTCTCCACTTAGAGGCTCAAGTTAAAGCCCTAACTAAGAAGCAGTTACTCATGAGCCTCCAGCAGTCCCAACAAACTTCATTGATAGACCTATGGACAAAAGACCAAAAACCAGGACATATTATGCACACCTTCAGAATGAACCATGCAATTTCTACACTTAGGGGCTCAAATCAAAGCCCAGATGAAGGAGAACCCACAAATGACTGTTAGCAATCCCAAATACAACTTATTTATAGTGGCTACCACTAGATCTGTAGCCAGAATGGCCCAAAAAATCAAAACCCAGGTATATCTATGCATGTCTCTAGCCTAAATAACCATCATGCGGCCATCCCACTTTCTACTCTTGGGCTTGACTCTAAGCCATGACTAAAAAAACACCTACATAACCTCCAGTAATCCCTCAAAAGTTGAGAAATACCAAAAACAAAACCTGAGAGGTCTAAGTAGTTGCAAAAAGTCATATTTACACTTGAAAGTATCAGCAAACATACTTCCAAGTGCAGTCTTATCAAGCTTACCTACAGGTATGCCTACAGCCAATTGCAAGTATTTACACTCCCTAAGGCTTTGCTTTACTCCAAGACAAACAAACAAACAGGCCTTTGGTTGTGCCATTTGCTGTCATGAATCAGAATGATCAAAGCCATACAAATCCAATGCTGAGGTTGTGGGTTCTGGGTTTCTAAGTATCAAGAGCCTTTGTTGAAGATAGGTTTGAGATGACCTAGTTGAAGGTGATACTCAAAGAGTCCTTAAACTTGTGAAGCTTTACTAAGCTATGAATTGGGAATTCGAGCTGAGGTCTTAGCTCAATCAATTGAAGGCTATAATCCTCACATGAGGCTAGTCTACCATGCATACTACTGAGGGATCTTCTGTCCATGATGAATATGAAGGGGAAAGAATAAGGAATAATAAAAGACATGCATCCTATGCATGTTAAAAGTGAGGAGAAAGCATATTCAAGTGAACATGAAGAAAATACAAGGTCAATGCAAAGAACATGAGTGAAGCATAAGGTGATCACAAAGAGAGTCCTAATAAACATGAGGAATATGTAAGATATTCATATCCTCATGGACAATCATGAATGCAGGAAAAGGTGTTGCAAAAGGTATTAAGGTAAGCAAAAAGGAAAAGCAGGTATGTGAAAAATGAAGAGGGGAAAATTGTAACAGTTGTTGGCTTTGTAAACCCAAGAAAAACATGCCAGGCACATAATTATCTTACCAAGCCACTGCATGCCCAACTCCCATTATTCTGATGTTGCCCTGCTCTTTCTTAACAACTTCACATTCAAGTTCACAATTGAAAATTTCCCAAATATATATATATGGAGGCTAATTGAACAATGTATATCATGTGGGCAATGATGCTAAGGTTGATCTTGATCCTGACAATGGTGAGGAGTCTGGTATCAATGTATAAGCATATCATTCCAACATAGTTCTAGCCCTTTATTATGTTTTTACTCCAGCCCTCCACAAGATAAGCATTATTTATTCAAGTCACTCAATGAACTCCTTTTTTCAGGTACATCATTATGCTGAATCCGCTATAAGTTATACACCATGTTGGGATCTGTAACAGATGAAGATGTGATGTTAGAGTATGCTGCAGGCCAATAAATTACATGGACATCTGCCACAGATTGCTAAAATTATGTGAGGATCTGACAATGTAATGTTACACTCTTCCACAGATTTTCAACATTATGTGATAAATCTGCTATAGACTCAGACATTATGTTGAAATCTGTGATAGATTTCAGGATTCTGCAGATGACCTCAAATTATGTACTGAAAAGAACATCATGTTTGATTCTGTACTAGATTCAAGAATTATGTACCATTTATGTATCCAACCCGAGATATTGTTCATATATTCACATGACTAACAGATCTGCCCTTAACTCTGGGCTTTTGCTGATGGCCTCAGAGCGTAGATAATGTCACCTATTTATGATGGGTGGCCCAAGTTGCAAGGGTGCGTGTATGCATACTTAGCATAAAGGTTGTCTGGGCATGCTGAAGCATACTTGACATAGCCGAGTGCGAGTTCAAGACGGTGATAGCAAAGCGGAAGTATACCAGCCTCGGTGAACAGAATGAGAAGCATCGATGAGACCTGATAAGTGGCGTAGGAAGGAATGTTGTACAGATTCTAGCAAGCCCAACAATTCTTTGCGGAAAAACTATACAATACAAGACAATGCTCGCGAGACCGTTGTCATCGTACCGTGTACGAAACCTTAGATTATTCCTATTCCAAATCCGCATATCGTACATCTGCATTTCCCTCTAACCACTTCATCCACTTCTTCAAATAGCTTCCTCCATGTACAATGGTGGAAGAGTCACCAACAATGCACTGCCAAGCGGGATGTCAATAAAACCAATACAGGGAAGAATGTATCTCGGATAGAATGTCGACGTCCAAGTTTTGAAAGTTGTCGATGAACGAGGGAAAAAATAAGACTGGGTACTTACCAAATGTCGTTTCGCTCGTGTCATGGCCACTACAAATATACAAAGTCAGTTTTACGAGGGTACCTAGGTTAATCGCCGTCACTCCACCATTTAGTCTTCTCTTCTCCTTCAAAAAGCCTACTTCTCTCTATAGTGCATACAAGAACACAGGATTATTAGTCGCCACGGAAACAAGGGAGAATTCGGATACAGCATGAACCCACTTGATCATTGCTCCTGACTAGACTGATACCCACAGCATCCTTTTCCCTTCCCTGCATCCCATCAACAGTACCGATTTCCAGCTCGGACCCATACAAAGGCCGAAGAAGGGTAGTCAAAAGTGTGACTTGAGCTTGGTAACTGTTTCATTCTAGGTTTCACTTAACGACTGCACTATGATAAACATAGACTCACGGAGTGATGACCGCGATTTGCTCAGGCTTGATACCGGCATTGACCTGACCCGCAAGGTTAGAAGATGAGAACCCTAAAAAGACACATAACAAACCTACCATACTTTCAACCCATCTGACCACGACTTGCGCCTCGTTCTCGTTACACTTACTTCCCTCATCACCTCCATCTTCGCCTTCGATTCTTTCGAAGTACTCACACCCTGCCGTATCGTAAAATGCCACAGGAGTCCCCAGAACCTCCTTCTTTTCTTCTTCGTCCATTCCATCAATCTTCCCTTCTCCATTCTCTAGAACTAGGCCTTCTAATAACCACCCCTTCACCTTCCCGTGACTTTCTAGTTTCCCCTCGTATAGCGTCTTGGACGGAAATTCGCATATCTTCTCGTGCATCCGATACTGCACGTCCAACATCTTCTTGATCGACGGTCCATAAATCCGTTCTAAGCGATCAAAGAGCGTTGTTTCGAGGGTATGAGGGGGACGAAGAGGACGAGGATAAACAGTGGTTTTTGATGATGAATTAACCTTTGTTGTTTTGGTCTTCGGTGCCTCTTCATCTTCTTTAGCTTCAGTATCAGCTCCAGAGTCTTCGTCGCCGCTATCCTCTGAATCGGGTGGAGGCTGGATGTCCTGGTCTTGAGTTTCGCTCCCACTGCCTACTTTTGTGTTCTTTGATTTCTCTCCACCCTTCCCCTTCCCAACAGTTTTTGTTTTGTCGCTTTTTGTTACTTTGCTCCCTCCTTTCTGAGCCTTATTTCCCATCGTCTTTTTGCTCGGCTTGTCCTTCTTCTTGTCCAGAGATAGAATCGTTGGAGGTAATTGCATTGGGTCCCCAGCTAGAATAAGCTTCTTGGCTTTCATTATCGGAATCCAGCAGACCTAGTTGAGTGGTATAAATTCCTCTATTGACAACGACACAAAAAGAGGGGAATGCTCACCGCTTCGAGTGCTTGAGTCGCTTCGTCAATGATAACAACATCAAATTGGTGATTCCGAAGTTGCCTTCCACCGGATGAATGACAAGTGGCCAAAACGACTTGGGACTCGCCAAGGACGGAGGTGACGATGCCTCCTTCTCGTTGTCGGTATCTGTATACCTTTGGGTCAAAGTGAAAAGCGGAGAAGAGAGGAGAAAAGACCGTACTCTTTTCTAAGTGCCTTGACTTCCTCCCACATTTTCTTCCTTTCCAGCCCCTTCGGTCTACCTTTTCCTTTCCCTGAAAGCACTCCCAACGTTGCCTCCAACTCATTTTTCACGTCTTTTACCAGAGCTGCCTGATCCGTTCTCGATGCCTTGACTTCCAAAGTGGACGATAAAACCCCTTCATTCGCCATCACCCGAGCCGGATGTCCAATTCGAGTTACTTTGAGCTTTTCTCCACTGTCAGGAGCTGGCAACGCCAGAAGCCTCTCGAGGATATTGTCGACAGAAAGGTTAGAGGCACCACAAACGAGAACGCGGGCGGAGGGGTTACGGGCGAGCTGACGAATGATTTCGATGAGAGTGTGGGTTTTGCCAGTGCCTGTTCATGAGAACATGTTGAAAATTTCATCAGATTTTGGTCGAGCATGGAATGGATGAGACGAAATTAAAAACCTGGAGGCCCGTGAATACAAGCTACCTCTGGTGATTCCAAGCAAAACTTGATTGCCTCTCGTTGACTGGGGTTTAGAGTTTCGTCAAAAAACTGGATGGGCGGAACTGGAAGTTTTGGCGCGGGTCGTTTCATGGCCATGAGCACCTGAACAAGTGGGGTCAGTTCTGGTGGGGAAGACTTGTCTTTGCCATTATCCTGTGGAAAGAAATTAACGAAAGATGATGAGCTTTAAAGATTGATTTTGACATGCCGAGGATGGAGTCTGCAAGACGGTTCGCTCTAAGTAGTCAATAGCACGATCCATTCTTTTGTTCAAGGATTGCCATGAATACATAGTGAAGAGATAGATGTTCATGAGAGTACCTGTCGTATGTTACGCTATTTGCAAGTTTGACGACACGACATCTTTCAGGAAGATTAAGGTCATCAGAGCTGGAATCAGAGGGATCCACGGCGATGACAATCCTAGTCTCGGAGATCTATAGTACACCACATAAGAACGAGCACATGGAAACGGAATGGATTACTCACTTTATATACGACACCTTCAGCTTGAGCATCTTTATCCTTGGTATCGGCAGATCCTACAGCCTTCTTTGGTTTCTTGGTAGGACCAGTGGAAGAAACGTTAGGTTCAATGCGAGCTATATCTCCTGTCCTTCGAGATACCAGTTGGCACAAAGCATTTATCTAAGACAAGTCGAAAGAATCACCTCAGTGTATGCGGAGGAAAGATTGGACTTGTGTGATATGCAGAAGGTCGCTCTAATTCGATCAGCCTGACCTTAGAGAATTGGTCAATGTTAACGTTCGCTTCATCCTAGTCTTGTAGACAAATCATACGTCTTTCCGCCCAATCCGACATTGACCCCGACGACTCCGAGACCAAGCAATGCTAATCCTTTCTGTTCTAGCAACTTGGGCCCACAGTTAGATAAAAGCAAGGAACTTCTTTCTATGTCTGCATCTCGTTCGCGTTTGAGAAGGACCCTTTGCCTTGCGATAAAAGATGATAGGAGAGACGCGTCCGATGTCATTGTTCTGGCCAAGAGTGGTAGAAAATGCTGACGGCATTTTGCCCTAAGTATAGTACTATACAACGTGACACCTTAAAGTACAGTACTTGTAGTTATACCACCCCGCCGGGTCATGAAGGGCCACTTGGGGTCTACCTATCTATACAAAGTACGAAGGCTCTCACTCCGCTACCAAGCACGAAACCTCAAATTTCAAACCTGGCTATCTGGCTCCTCGGTCCAATATGCAGGTAGTATATTATTCAGTCGATACTCAAGAGAGAGGAAATGTGTACCAAGCTGGAGGCGACTCCTCTTTTGAGCGGTCACAGTAAGTATTTTCCGCCACTCCGCTATTCGCACATCATCAAACGACACAGAATCTCGGCATTGAAGTCGAACCTGCGCGTTTGTTCCACCATCTAAGTAAGATTTCCATATTTCTTCCTCGGAAGGATCGTTTTCCTTGGGGTTGAATACCATCACATCTGTCCATAATCTATCTTCATGAAATCCGAACACCACGAGGGCTTTATGAATGCTGAGATGCGTGCGAGCCTTATAGGAGAGTACACGGAAAGTAACTTGTGCTGATATGGAAATATAGGTCCCGTCTTCATGTTTGACCTGGAAATAGTCTGGTGGAAAGACTCCACCGAGCAGAAGGAGGTCGTGATCATATTCAGTCTCGTTCGGTGCCAAGAATCCCGAATTTGGAGGTTCCAATCGTTTTGTCAAGATGGGAAGCGAAGGGTCTTTTTCAGGCAGGTAAGTCACCCGGAATTCTGGTACTCTCCCGGTGACATGCACATCCAAAGCCACTACCCCTCCGTTCTTCATAGGAGCAAAAATGCTATCTGCGCAGCCCCATTCATCAGTTGTCTCGAAGTGAGCTGGAGGGTCTTTGATAACATCAAAGACGGAGGGTCTGGTGGTTTCGGTGAAGAGCTTGAGCGCGGGGTTGCGGTACGCTTCCGCCGACAAATGCCTGTCAATCGCAATCGAGAAGTGTTCCTCGCCATCGACAGTCTGGATTTTATATACAAGGTTCTCCCTCGTTGGGTAGTAGGCAGTACTGTTCCAAACACCAAGAGTAAATAAGGACCTCCAGCTTAGATTTTGGCAACGTACGCAACCGTTGGGAAGTATGACTCCTGGAGGTAGTGTTAAAGGGCTCTGCCTTCGGCCCCGCGTTAACCGTTGGGAAAGCTGCTTCTCTTTCACGACAACATCCTTCAAATTGTCTATTGACGGAGACGAGGAATCCAAGCGCACTTCCCGCGCACGGGAGCGGACATATCCCCCACCACTAGTCGCCCTCTGGAGATAGACAGACAAGTAGCTACTATCTCCCCCAGAACGGCAATGCAAGGATGCTCGGAATTCGCCAGGGTTGTTCTTGACAGGTACCAGGGGAAGATGGATGTGTAGACCGTTGTTGTTGAAAGAGAACGAGGATTTGGTGTCGAGCACGTCCGAATCCGAGATGCTAACATCACCAGATGACCTGAACTCGTAAGGTGACCTTGCGAAAAGTCCCCTTGGTTCCCCATCATCGGTAGCAGCGATCCAAGCAAAGATGCTGCGGTCATCGGATATTTTAATGATCTCCTGCTGAAGTCTTATGAACGCCTTGACATCTCCTTCTCCGTAGATAGGGGACATATTGACACCGAAAAGACCCATTAGGCAGTATGCTCTATCTTCAGCCCGTGTTGTCTCCCTCATGGCCGCCCATGACATCCTCTGCGCTATACTGTACTTGTCAAGGTCACCACCTTTGAGGGCAGGGCGGGGGATAGTAGTGATTGCGGATATAGCATCATGCAAGCTCCATTTGGTTCCAATTTTCTTCCAGTTCTTGTCCAGGAACTCCACGTAGCCCGGTGCAAGCAACTCCTGCAGCGTCCACCCCCTCCTAAACCACCTGCTCCGTCTGAAAGCAGAGTTAACGCTTCGAGGATCCTCCTTGGCGATGACGTCGGAAAGGTACACGTAGCAGACTTCAGCTTCCAGGTAGTACTGATACATGGAATTGATGGCTTCAGAAAGCTCTGCACTGCTCTCCTTGTTAATGCAGCATGAATCGATCCATATCCACTCGAACTGGTACATCTGAGCATACGCACAAGCTCTTTTGACCTTCCGCCAGCCTCTCGTCTTTTCTCCTGCAACTTCGGGTTTCTGGAGGTCCTGAAAAGTGACTTCTTCCTCTGTGCTGTACCAGGTATGGGACAGGATAGCGTATTTGGGGACATCGGTGTAGAACTCTTTTAGCTCATAAGTTTCCGTATTCAAAAGACGCATGACTTCGAATAGGTAAAGACAATACCATTAAAATTTTCGCCTTATTCCTCAGGCTACTGATAAAGAAGTCGCTCACCTTGATTCGATGCAGAGTCTCGGGGATGGAAGAAAGGAAATGTCGGCAGAAAGGGTAAATATGAAATCACCGACAATTTATACCGATTTCACTGACAACGAGGGAAGCCTTGACCATAAACAGTACTAGTCTTTATTACACCTATACGTATTGGGGTGCTGACATCCTGGTAATGACGATAGGGTACGATAAGAACTCGACCACGTTACGCTGCTGGGAACTGATGAATATTCCTCAGAGGGATGTGCTTGGAAAGAGAATTACGAGGCCGACCGAAGGAAGGACTCGTCAAACCCCGTCGCTTAGACATTCCCATTAGGCAAATCTTCACATTCTATTGATGCCTAATGCCGACTTGCCGGAGCCGGAGTCCGGCATGTCATTTACTTATGGCCTCGTACTTGCCACGCGAAGCGATGGCCCACTTCCTTTATTCCATTTTTTGGGCCCAGGAAATATGAGGTATCGGTCACGAAGTAACCACCAATCCATTAGAAGAGGAAGAACGTTACATCGTTTTTAGGAAGTTCGAATGTAGGAATCCTCTTTCGGCATCTTTCTGGGAGTTTGAAATGCTCATCAACCCCAGCCAGTAACATAGTCGCTCAAACTGGCTCTTTCGAATATCTGAGTAAGGACCGGAGAAAGGTCAGTCATACATATCTTCTGGTATCTGCAACAATCTTACAATTCTCCGGAAATGTTGGTCTTTGGATCCCAGACGGTGTGCTTTTTATAATATTAATTAATACACGGCCCGGTGTCCGAGTCCGACTTGTCTGTGTTAACTTGTAATGGCACGAAACAGTCCTAATGTAGGGAGCACCCAGCCGTAAGGTTAAAGGTATGTACTTATGACTCGACTGTCGAAGTCTGCTGAGAAGTATTAACAATGAATGGTCGAATATGGCGTCATCCTGATTCTCACTGGAGGGCATCTGACTATAGCAGTAGTCAGAGGCTAGAGCCAGATACTCCCATGACCAGACGGTGTATATAAGACAAGAGATACATTATACGACCGCTTGAATTATTTGCCAAACCTTCTGCTCGTTTCGAGAATCGACTGACTTTTCAAAATGCCAAGTGTTACCCTGCCTTCCGTCCCACATTATGTTTTGCCGTCCGTCACAAAGGAAGAGTGTAAGTATGTTATCTACTTGTGAACCCACAGTATAATCAATCAACATTTTCATCAGTGGATTATGCGGATCTGCCCGTTATCGACCTTTCTAAAGGTGACACACCCGAAGGTCGTTCAGCCTTAGCTGCTCAAGTCTGCGATGCGATGACGAACCAAGGGTTTTTCTACGTAATTAATCATGGATATACTCCAGCACAGGTGGCATATCCATATGAAGATCGTATATTATTTTCAGAACTGACAAACGTATTCATCGACAGACTGAGCGAATGTTCGATATTGCAGACGTACCTTTCTCGCAAGTCGGTGATGAGGAAAAGGAAAAATACGCGGGTACGATGAAACAAACCGGTTCATACCAGGGATATAAGCTCCGCCAATATTGGGTGAGCATCCGAGTTTTTGATACTTATTTGCGTTTTTAAATAACTGGTCGCGGTGTTCAGCACATCGACGGTGGTGTTCGTGACCAGGTAGAAAACTACAACTGTGAGTATCATATTTCTGGATTCCCAAAGCGCTGTGAAACTGATAATCGTTGCTCTAGTGAATCGAGATGTGAACAAACGTCAGCACCCCGAAGCAGTTCGGCCTCTACTTCCTGAAATTGAGAAATTCGCGAGACACAATCATTTCAATGTCCTCCACCCCATCCTGAGGCGAGCGAATATTTCGAGTTTTTCTGCCTATCTCACTCCTATCTGATTTCTATGAAAACAGATTGATGGCTCTAGGCCTCGAACTTCCCGAGGAGACGTTTGTAAATATGCATGGATTCGACTCTGTAGGGGAAACTTATGGCGAGTAATCGCACACCCTTCAAAGAGCAACGCTAATTGTTGAATTTTATTCAGTGAGGTTCATGAAATAGTACGTTTTTATGCCCAATTTCAGTGGCACCGAAGCTGACCGACTTTATGGCAGTTATCCTCGATCCGAAGAAGATGAAGCAAAGAGTAAAAACGTATGGCTAAAAGGGCATACTGGTACGATCTCAAAACTTCGTATCGTCCTGAAGTCACTCTTATAATCTTATTTGCTTTCCTTTAGATTTTGGTTCAATCACGATTTTGTACAGTCAACCCGTAGCCGCGCTACAGATCCTCGGTCTTGATGGGAGATGGAGGTGGATTAGACATATCGACAACGCCTTGGTAAATCAATACTTTTATAAGCCCGGCTTGTGCAGCTAATCTCTGAAATTTACTAAGGTCATCAATGCCGGAGACGCAATGGAGTAAGTAGACAGTAGTCCACTTTCGATTCGAAGTCGTTCCATCGTGACTAATTGCCGGTTCGATTTCGAAGATTCCTCTCCGGAGGATTTTATCGCGCCACTATCCACAGGGTCGTCCAACCTCCCAGTGATCAACGCACTTACACCCGACTCGGTGCTTTCTACTTTGTCATGCCAGACGACGACACGAAACTCCTTCCGCTCGAAGACAGTCCTGTTTTGAAACGCGTTGGGATTAAGCGTCGATTTGATGGAGATACTGAGGTTCCCACTATGGAAGCATGGAGGAAAGGAAGAACAACCGCGTATGGGCAATCCGAGTTGAAGACTAGTGAGAATGATAAAGGTGTTGAGGAAGAAATTATCAATGGGGTTTTGGTGAAACATTACAATTGAGTATACCAGAAGTGCATACGTGTTTCAGCTCTGGCCCGGGAGGAATGTACAATAGACCGCATCTGCTGCGATATATATAAGTGTTTTTATTTAGTGAGAAACATATCATATATATTTAGGTGTGGCTCCGAAAATCTTCAAGTGGGGCGTCAGTGGGTCTTAAACACCCTCGGCCCACTACCTATACATGCTATTACTGATTTCAATTTTATTAGCCCCAACTTGATTTTGTCTAACCCCATTTCCATTTTTCATCGTGGAGCCCTAGTATATATCGCAGCAGATGCGGTCTAAAGTGTCGAAAAACAGCCAAAAACAGCGAAAGTATCGGGAATTAATTTTGCCATTCGCTTTCACACGGCATATTGATCGACCCTCATCGTATGATATTCACATTCAATACTTCTACTTTTCTTTCCGAACCGACCTCTCGATTCGAAAGTTCCTATTGCAAGTCTTCCGCACTCTTGTATACAAGGAGGCACTATCCTACTTGCTTATGAGAGCCCCCAGACATGAACGATATATACTATACAAGGAGCTATTCACCAGATGGCTAGCTTCCCAGTGTGGTCAGCTTCCCCGTCACATACTAGCCGGGCATCCACCACGTTCTTTTAATTTCCCTCCTGGAAGATTGATTGGAAAATTAATTGTCTGTGGCTACAGAAGTCCATCCTATAAAATGTGCGCATACGGCGATATACCTCTAGCCTTTGCTCTCACCACCAAGTTGTGACTATACTCTCCTTATATCCTTTCGTTTCTCTTCTATTGTTTAATTTCTAGTAATGCTCGCCCTCCGCAATCGCGATATCCAGCGAGTCCCATCCCGATGTAAGTTCTTCGCCTTCTTATTCTGTTTCTACCTCATTTCTTCCTAGCACCCGAGGCATCTAAGGGCTATGCCAAACGCTTCGAAAACGCCTTTTTTCTCTTTCGTCGCAAATGGCTTGAGGATCATCGACCCAATCTCGATTTGGCCTCCGAAGCCATTTCCCCTGCTAAGAAGCGACGTCGGGTCCATCTCTCCAGAATAATCGCTGAGCAATGGAAGAGTCTCTCGGCTGAGGAACGCCAGTACTGGGAATGTCTAGCGAAGGAAAAGAAGAAGAGGCAACCCAAGAATTCGACGCAGGACACCGTGCCAGCGACTCGCCCTCTTACTTCTGACAACGAAAACGCGGCAGACTCATACCCCAATGCTGGGCCCTCTCGAAATCTCAATGACATTAACGTAAGATATGTCGAACAAGATAACCGGGAGGTTGGTCGCAGCGTTGAAAATTGGGGAGATTATCGCGAAGTAAATCATACAGTGACCTGTGAGTCCAAATAATCGTTACCAAAAAAAAAATCAGTGTCGTCCGTGTCTTACAATTTTTTCTCAAAATAGTTATCACGCTGGTTATAGTACGATCACCCTGACAAAGGGATCTTACGTCGTGATTATTCGAGTTCCAGACTGATGATATACATGAATGTATGGGGTCTGGTGATATAACAGATGCGGGCACTGCTGAACAGTAGTAAATTTTATGGAACTAGCAGTACCCGTGCGATGCACGACTTGCAAAAGAGTCTCTCTCGCCGCCCGACCGAAGACCTTCGATCGGACGGCTGCGAGGCTCCCCGTGCAAGTTTGCGTCGTCATCGGTTAGCCAATCAGAATATACCTTTGTGTATATTTTAGTATGAGGATTTAGTGTGGATTAGTATGAAGATTCTTGAATTCGGGCATTTATCGATACTAGGCCCGATAGTCACCAGGACTCAAGTACTCAATCATTGTCCGAGCGCTTATCAGATATTAAGTTATCAGCACGAGCGGCTGATCATTACCGATCAGCGCCGTTATCACGGCTATCTGTTTTAGGGTGTGGAAACATACTTCATCAGTCCCACCGAAAGTCAGTATAAGTTCTCATCGTCGTCATTCGCGGGAGTCTTCAGCCCTTTGGTACGTTTGAGCTTACATGATGGAACACAATTGATTTTTTGGATGTGAAAATATAAAGGTCGATTTGACTGATGGCTAACAGTTCGTGCTGATGAGGGGCGCAAATTATGAACACCACTGGTGATCAGCACAGGCCGGATGATGACGGTACTAGCGCTTATCTTGCGCTATTAGTTTTTCCGAAATGTAGCCTGTGTCGAGATCACTATATCTTCATCAAGTTTTAACCCATAGAAATTCAAGTATCGTTTCAATCCTTTTTCAGGCTCATCCTAACGCTGTCTACTGTCAAGATTTGATGACACAAAAACACCTGAAGTCAGGGAAGTCCTCCCATTGGGTTTGATGTATCCGTTTTCTAAGAAAAGATAGACATTGTCGGGTGGTTGATAGCAGTGAGATGATCGAGCACCATGAACCATGAAGGTATTTTCGAGGGTGTATTTGAGTGGGTCGGAATAGGAATCAGAGAGGGTGATTTGTAAGTTTGTCACCCGACTCCAAAGGGTTTGTATGAATTAAGATATTGAAATTAAAAATCAAGAAATAAGTAAGTACTCACGCGGAAGAAACTAATGAGGTTCGAAGTGTGGTATTTCAGAAGCGATGTGATGCGCTTGGGATAACAAGATTTCGAAAGCAGGGGCATATCCATTTTTATGAATGCTAACCACAGATCGACTGGAGAAGTGATTGTAAATCTGAGTATAAATGTATATTAATGATGAGCTCTGAGTAATTCAAATGACAGCCAGAAGCTTGCCTGTCACCTTGTCCAATGTGCTTGTGAGGAATCTCTAGCAAGAAAATATCAATGGGGTTTGGTGAAACATTATAATTGATTATACAAGAAGTATGTATTTCCGCTCTGGTCCGGGAGGAATGTACAACATGATAATACAATTCTCGATTACTCTTCATTAGTTCCTAAAAATCATTGCAGACATATTTGACACGGAGGCTCTCGCAGCTCTGGCCCTGAAAGCATGTATATATACAGGTCAGAATCTGTCCTGAAAAAGCAGCTGGAGAAAAATTACTAGTACCTTCTTAAGGTAATTACCGGTGGTCTGCTTCACATCAAGACTCGGATATCCCAAATACTCTGCACCATCATTTCCGAATGGGTTGAGCCCATAACTAGTATAAACATCTCTGAGAGCATCGAAGTGATCCCTTTGCCAACTAACCAGCCTGAATTTTGCTATCACTATTATATCTTCATCGAGTTTTAACCCATAGAAATTCAAGTATCGCTCCAATTCTTCTTCACCCCAACGCTTTCTACCGTCAGGATTTGATGACCAAAAGACACCTGAAGTCAGGGAAGTCCTCCCATCGGGTTCGATGTATCCGTTTTCTAGAAAAAGATAGACTTTGTCGGGTGGTTGATAACAGTGAGATGATTGAACACCATGAACCATGAAGGTATTTTCGAGGGTGTATTTGAGTGAGTCGGAATAGGATTCAGAGAGGGTGATTCGTAACTTTGTCACCTCGGCTTAAAGAGTTTGAGTGAATTAAGATATCGAAGTTAAAAATCAAGGAATAAGTACTCACGCAGAAGAAACTGATGAGGCTCGAAGTGTGGTATTTCAGAGGCGATGCGATGCGCTTGGGATAACAGGATTTCGAAAGCAGGGGCATATCCATTTTTATGGATGCTAACCTCGATGTCCAACAGATCGACTGGAGAAGTGATTGTAAATCTGAGTATAAATGTATGTTAATGATGAGCTCTGAGTAATTCAAACGACAGCCCGAGGGTTGCCTGTCACCTTGTCCAATGTGCTTGCGAGGAATCTCTAGCGGAACAACTGAGCGGAAGTGAGCACATTCTACACCACATCAGTTCGAATGGTTGATTCAGTGCTGAAAGAGGTTCCAATTTGACGATAGGGGGAGGCAAATTCACGTAATTACCATCATGGCTATTTCGATCTGGTGCATGAGGTTTCTCCGGTCCGAAGGACAATTTGTCGAAAACTGAATTCGGACTTAGAGGCAAAACATAGTCCGGTTCCAGAATTCTAGGTAAAGGAATAGGCTCTAGCGCCACTTCGTAATCTAGAACACGAAGGGAAGACACGAAAACAATGAACTTTTGCAGTGAATTTTTGGTGAATGCGGAACTCGATGAAGTGGGTAATAGAATGGATGATTTTTTGTCGAGAAATGATTGTAGCTCTCGTTCTGTGAGGTAATACCTGAATATATAGTGCCAGTGTTTGTAGTGGTGCCTGCGCTCTTCAGAGGGCAGTGAATAGAAGGGACTAGATTCAGGAAGACCTATCTGTTAGTCATTGGGAGGTGAATCAAACCATAGACACCAAATAGGTAAGGATCAACAATCATACCCCCAAAATGTCTGACAACTCGATCAAACAAAGCTGCCCAGTGTGTGGGTTTACAAGGGTGTCCAAGCTGATGATCTAAGAAAAAGATTAATTTCTATTTGGCAAATGTAGAGTATAGAATATTGGACGTACCGAACCGCATCCAACAGTATCCAGATAATTTTCAGTTGTTGTAAAGTCATGTTTCTGCCAGGCATACGTAGTGTAAGGATTAAAAAACCGAAAGGCTTTTCCAGAACAAGAACAGGCGAGTACGTATACTTACCAATTGTAAGCGGAAGAACATTCTCTCTAGAGCTGTTGAGAGTGTAGCGGAGTATTGGCTGAGGGTTATATGCTCTGAAGATTTGGGTCAGAGAGAAGAGGCAGACACATAAGGATAGTATACTATGTACCGCCTCCCGTCAGAAGAATTGCACGTTCCGATGCAACGACTCCAAAGACTTGAGCCAGATTAGGATGCCTAAACACATATAATACTATGAGAAAAACAATTCATAGCTCGCAAGGAGAGTTTTGAACTGACCAAACCTTTGCATAGTAGTGCAAGTCCCCTTCGAATTGCTAACCATAGGTTCAACGGAGCGTCTTTCGTTGTAGAATAGCTCTTCCGAACATGAAACAATTACTTACATTATTTACGTTCTGTCCTCGATACAGACGAACGACATGAATACGGTCTGGACGGTCTACTATGCTCGCATAGTGATACACAATACCATCGTAGTTCAAATGAGAAAGACTTCGAGCAGGTAGAAGTTCCAGGTCACTACGCTTAAACACGCGGAAATTTCCGAGCTGCAGAATATCTTGATTGTGAGCAAGTAAATTTCAAAAGTTCAATTTTTCGTCGCTGACCTTCGAGTCTGAGGCCTTTCTGGATTTTGCCAGTGGTTTTAAGTCATGACGCAATTCTCTGAAATGGAAGTCTATGAGATCGAGCTTGTTCTCAACACGATAGGCTTGTAGTCGGGTATCGAGTGTTGCTGTCATCTGTATATTCAAGCATTTAAAAAAGCAGAGTCCTTAGGATCAAAGAGAGAAAGATGATAAATGCATATTTATTACCAGGAGGTTCCGTTCAATGCGAACGACGCGATTTTTATATTTCTCGAGCTTTTTGAATATATCTTTGGTTTTAATGAACTGCTTGAACCATCCTCGATTGTTAGCTTTCAATGCGTTGAGATGTTCCACTATGTCTTCGACGTCACTGCAAAATTATATACGTTAGTCAGGCTGAGAATTCCCCCACCTGGCGCCGGAGACTCGGAGGCATAGCTGAGTCAGACATAGCGACTAGATACCCACTGAGTGAAGTACTCGCAGAGTCCTTTGAACTCCAGCAAAGCCGGGGAATTGGAGCCTCTTTCTTCATTCTTGTACTTCCCAACGACATCCCACACCGTGATGATAAAATCAATGCAATCTCTTTGTAACGACTCAAGTTCTTCCGCATTTTTGTGTACTTTCTAAGAGTATAATGTCGTCGTCGTAGACATGTTTTTCAACCCCAAAACCATGAGTTCAGGTTCAGATAGAGAAATGCTGAACATACCTCGATGGCTTCTATCAAGCGCAACACGACGTTTGCGCAGAGTCCAATCCAAGGAAATGGTGAAACGACGGATGCGGCTTCCGCTATCTGAGCAATTTGTGCCGAAATTGCAAGAAGTGAGCCTGAGCTCGCCGAAGTGGGCATTGATCAAGAGGGCTGAGGGTTGAGAGTTTTCCTTCTCTTTTCTTTTCTTCTTGAGGGGGAGGGGGGTTCTGTCTGGTATTTGGAAGAGAAGGACTTGGACCGTGAAAATCGGCCTGTCAAGTTGATACACTTCCCACTATGTAGTACTAACGTACACGACGGTTACTAGCTGTTGATCATGACACAGCCTACACAGGAAAGTTGTGCTATTCCCGAGCTTGAGAGGAGCCCCACAATCGTGAATACATATTACGATAAGTACTGTTACAATTGCACAGGTATGATGTGTGATCCGTACAATTTACGGGCAGATCCAGCCTGCTCCGTGAAATTTCGATTTCAGCAAACCTTGCGTGCCCCTTCAAACCGCCCTCCAAAAGGACGGTTCCAATCACCGAACGAATTGAGGGATCAACTGCACTGCAATTACTAAGTACGATATATGTATGAGATCAGCACAGTTAGAAGTTCCCGAGCCGCCGGGAACTTCGAGTGAAGGATGACGAGAGAGGAAGAGGGAAAGGGAAAAAGTCGATCAGAATGTACTGTGATACGGATTCGTGTGTTGGGGCACATATCGTTGGTAGAAGAGTGACTTCGAAGCCTTTTTAATGTCGCTAGTGAACGCTGTAAAGAATAATTGGAAAACTTGTAAGCTTAGGGCAGCCTCAAACCCCATACTTACCGATTAAGACTAGGCAAAACAGGGGGGGTTGATCATTTGGACTGTAGTACTTACGACTTGTCGTGAAACTTGTAATTTGAGGAAGACAGGGCTGGTCTTACGATCTGGAATCTCCTGCAGTCCCATATTCAAATGGACATGCACAATTGGGCAGCCTAGGTGTTTGGCTATTTCAAATTACGACTCACCACGTTTTCAAATGAGTGTTCGTTGATGGGTCAGTGTACCTCATGAGTTTCGAAAGAGAAGATGTGGCAGACGAGGGAGGAAGAAAGAAGAGCCATCGTAAAGTACGATGGAAAAAACGATCGAGTACATGACTGATTTTTAGCACTTGTAGATGGTTGGGTAGCACGTTTCCGAGGTTCGATTCTTGAGATTAACATGGATCACCAGTTTTTTTTCGAAGGGAAGAATATATATAGGACACTCTTGAAAAAGGACCACCTGCACAGCTGTTAGGAGGGTTGATGCCGAGGATATTAACTTCGCAGCAAGGTCCGAGAAGAGCAGAACAGGCAAGCTCAAACCGCGGTCAGAGTCTCCGAATAGACTTCATCAAGACTATCGATAGAAGAGAAGATACCAAAAGATAGGAAGATATTTGCAGTACCAATGAGCCACACCGGATATGATGATGTGTCGAGGACAAGAGGGTCGCGTCGGCACGTGGTCGGTCCCCGCTTGGATTTGGACTAGGATGTCATTGTTGACGCCAGACACTATTAGTATCAGATTCACCTCCCTTCCACCTCGATGTCGCCCACGAGGCACCTTAATACCTTCGACTCACGGACAATAGCAGCTCTGAGTCACCGCTTCAACGTGCACAATGTATCTGCAGTATCATCCCATATTGCACGGAACACGCGACGACCAGGCCTCGATCATTTACTTATGTACGACCCCTCCTTGTTTCACTTTATCTCTTAAGCTCGCTTCTGGGTTATATCATTTAAAGTTAACTGAAGCGGCTTTTTTGTTAGGATCCGCAATTACTGCTGCTCAGCCTCAGTAGTACCCAGCAGTAGAGGAACAGTACAAGAGCTCATGTCATCGAACAACAACAGGTTGCGGAAGCCCTCCACCCTCCCCAGCCGACAAACCGTCGTGTCAATGCATTGGCTTTTTCGGAGCAACATCCCGCGTAAAAGAGCGTCCTATATCCAACCTGATATCAGGAAACGAAACTTTTTCGGAATGGGAGAGATCATTGGGGTTTTGACAAATGTAAGCAAAACAACACACGTCGTGGTTGGACTTGTCCATACTGTGTATAGCTTATACTGATCAGTTAGCAACATATAGCCTGCAGAGACTGTGAGGTCACTGACCGAGTCGAAACGATTGCTGGAGGAAGCCCGTCAGGAGATCAACGAGAGTCGTGAACGCGCTCAGATACGACCTAAACATACTTTTTCGAAGCTACCTGGTTTCTTTGCGAGACAGAACGAAGTTGAGGCTGTCGAGAGAGTGCTTGAAGGCGAACCGGCGTTTACGGTGTTGTTTGGAGCGAGCTCTGTTGGAAAGGTGTGTGCATTTATCCATGACAAAGTTTGGTCTCCTTCATAGCATATATCCATTCCGATTAGACGGCTTTACTGCGTGAAGTCCTAACCCATGAAAACTATCACGTTTTACACTTTGACCTACGGATATCAGGCTTTGCGGATTTATCGAGTCTCTACATGAGTTTAAGTAGGCAGATGGAACAATACTTCGAGTCTATTGCACAACAAATGGAGGGGTACGACGAGTTTGAGAAGGAGGCTTGGAGTTTTAAGGTGTGTCTTAGCCGTTGCTTTTGTTCCCCTCTTTTGTGACCTTCCCTCTTTCTAGCATGATCGTCTGAACGTCGAAAGAAGGATTAATGAAGCTTCAGAAAACTCGGGTCTCAGTTCTGTCAAGACTTCGGATATAGCGAGATTGATGGAGCTTTTTCAGGTACGCGCATATATTAAAGGACACTAAAGGCATTTCATCTTAACAAAGTCGTATCTGTTCACCCGTTTGTTACTACTACAGAGCTCGCTCCTAAAGTACTGGGAATTCGAACCCCGAACTGAAGACGAAGACAAGGACAAGTCATCAAAATCGCGTTCTCACCATCATCCCCAGGGTACTTCCGACAGCAACTCGGACAGGACGCGTGTTAATCTCGAAAACAACCTTCATAACGGTCATATTGTTAATAGCAATGAAAAGTTGTCGAAAAAATCGTCGACGTGGAGATTTCGCAGTCTGTTAGGGATGAAGGGGAAACATAAGAAGGGTCAGGGACAACAACAGCATGAGCAGCAGCAGCAGCAACAACAACCACAGCAGCAACCACAACAACCACAACAACAGCAACCTCCGAGGACGTTGCAGAGGGATGGGTCAGAGGAGGAGAGGAGGGAGACGAGGCCTGTTAAAAAGATGCCAGTGAGTATGCGTGTTTTTTCTTGTATCTATCCGAGTTCCGAGTTGCTAGGCCTAGTGCCTATTCAGATGTTCTTTCTAACGCGGATATTTTCATCTAGGTTATCTTTTTCGACGAAGCGCATAAATTGTACGTTTCTATAATTTCCTTTATCCTCATCTTTTCTCTCGCGCTTTCGCGTCGTCCTGTCCTGACATAGATATACTTCTCTTCATACTCTTTATGAAGGCCCGCGTTGATCCACTCCACCGAAGCCATGAACTGTCTCCTGAGCACCTTTCTCGTGCTGACGAAACAGGACAGACTGTGTCACGTCATCCATGCTACTAGCGACCCGTTTTATCATACTTGGTTGAGACAGCTGAATATTATGCAGCATTGTAAGGTGAGTACTTGCGGGAAAAACGCGTCTTCTCAACTCGTCAGCCCTAAAAGAAACCTTCGTCTGACTGTACCCGAAAACTTCTTGTATCTTTTGTCGTTGTCGCTATTATTGGCTTTAGATTATAACCATTGGTGATTGCACGAAAGCCGAGACGAGGGCGTTTTTCCGCGAGCGTCTGTTATCCCGTGTACCGGAGCAGTTGAGGCACAAGCTACAGTTTGAGGCGCTTTATGAGGCTTTTGGAGGCAAGTTGGTGCATTGGCAAGATTATATTACTGATTTTGGTGCGTTTTTTTTTACTATGTATTTTTTTGGTCTCGAAATCGGGGAGAGGATGGTTCTTGGCTTACTAACGAGGACTTTTTACTTTGATTAGTGAACTCCAATGGGACGCTGGAAGGTAGGGTTCCCTTTTTTCGGCGCAGGGAGGTTTGGACTGACGCCCTTTTCCTTTTTTGTTTGGTTACGAATATAAATAGTGAAGAAAAGCTCGCACTTTTTACAAGCTCACGCTCTTCTCAACCTTCACATCATCCATTCCTCGCAGTCGCCCGCATCCCAAGACGGAGCAGAGCAGGGGGGTGGTCGGAACCAAGAGACCGGAACAAACGCTGATACCCTTCATCCAGCCGCTGCACAACCACCTCCTACGGCTTCAACCTCTGGGTTCAAGATCTACTCTCCCATCTCCCACGGTCCCGGTGTTTATGGTGGTCTAGGGGGTGGTGGCATAGGCTTTGGCAATGCGGAAGAAGACCGATGCAACGCGATGGTCGCTGGCTATTACTCTTCCGATTTCACAGCGATGCAGCTTCTCAAAGTCATGAGCAGGATCACACAACCCAACGTGACGTTCTTACCCTATTTCATGTTGTGCAGAGAATTTGGGGTGAGAGCGATCGATGGGATGGTGAAGGGGAGAGTGTTTGATTTGAGGTGGACGGAGACGGTGACGAAGGAGAACGCGGAGGAACCGATGATGTCTGAATTGGATCAGATGCAGAGACCGACGAGTATGGGAGCACGTAGTGGTGTTGGTGGAAGCCCGATTGGGTTGACAGGATCAGAAGAAGGGGACATGATCGCTTTGTCGGATAGGGAGTTGATGATGCAGGATCAACAGGCGCAGATGATGATGTCGATGAGGGAGCCTGATCCGTACGAGAGCGCGATGGAGGTCGTTGGGTCCAAGTTGGTGCCGACGACGCCGATCATGAGGTATGCGATTAGGGAGGTGTTGGCGGAGTATGAGGAGGATCCGGATTCGGGGTCGGATTATGCGTCGTTGACGGATGTGGAGGAGTATTAGTTTTTGAGTCGAGGTATCATTTGCATTGGGGTTGTTTCGTTCATGTTGTAGCATATTATCATTCCTCGTCTTATCAAGGAGTAGCTCTGGAAGCCTAAAAGGTCTACACACAACACACTCTTTTTCTATAAATAATATCCGTTCATTTACACTGTATAAATATATGGTTTCTGGGTTAACCTTTGCCTCTCTAATCAATACATCTTTTCAGCCACTCTCGGGTCTCTTAATGTTGATGCCCTACCTGACGAACAATAACTTTCAGGTGAGTTAGCCAGCTTATTGCTCATGGGTATGTTGTAATTCTTTCAAGGCTTGATAACAGCTTCAATTTAATCATAAGGGTACTGGTTATAAGGATCAAACACGCATATATTGACATTTATTTAATGTAACAAGAACGAGAATGAGAGGAAACAATGATTGATGTGTATAGTAATGTGACTCAAATAAAGACTCGGATGTTTGTAGTATAGATTGTCCATTTTTTGACAGAAACATTGAGGCTCAGTGTTTAACCATGAAAGACATACTAGTACTTTCAGGACAGCTATAGGGTGGTGGAGGTGCTACTTCAAGTGGCACAGACGTAGGTAATGTGGGTTGGCAGGAAGAATGGGGTAGATAGAATTTAGGTAGGCCGGGTTGCTGGGGGCTGGAAAAAGGAATGGGATGAGTGGTTTGAAAGTGGGTCTAAATGCAAGTAGTCAATATATAGAGATGCTCTGAAATGAATGTTGACTCACAGAGTTCAGACGAATATCACTTACGGTATCAACTTTAGGGATTCCAACTCGAAGGGCTCCACACATCTCGCCAAAAAAGATATCCAACATCTTGGCAAGGATTCCAGTCATCCCTAATTGTGACACAGAGAGTTGATTGACCGAGATTTGAAGCCGAATGTATACAACGGTATCGACTGTCCCAAAGGTTATGAAGACTATATATCCTAGCGGTGAAGTGGGGAGTTCTAGATTGAGGATAGATTGATTAGGAGTTGGTACCACTTCATATTGTTCAAACACATACCAATGTTGAATACTCCCAAGAGCCGATAGATCGAATAGCCATGCATGAGATGGAAGCATGGAGCCCAGAACGAGTGAAGGAATTGGGCGGTAGAGTCTGAGACGTACTCAAGGGGGTGGATGAACGCAGGCAGGCCAACTGTGGCCAAGACTGCCATCCATGGGATTATGATATTGAGATTCTCGGCGAGTTGTAGTTGGTATAGAACAGGAACGATTGATAAAATCGACAGAGCAAGAAATAGTGTAAAGATGTTGCGTAGAGGCGTAGTCATCATAGTTAGGAGTGAACTTGAAACTAGTCGATTGTTTGTTCATAGTACGGTTTACGAGAATTACGACAGCAAAACCCCCCTCGCATGCCTTCCCGTGTAACATCCAAGCCTTCCCTGAACCAATCTTTGAACTCTTGGACGAGATATATGCTATGATCTGATATGTCGTTGACGGAAGTGGAGTATTAGTTCTATTCTCGATTGATTCTTTCGAGTCGGAGTTGTTACCTTCTCTGTGTCATCCGCGCGTTACTTTAACATCTTATCATGTCTGGACTCGAGAAGCAGCTCTGGAAGCCTGGAAAAAAGTCATCACCAATCACACATTCTCCTCTATAAATAAGATTCATTCTTATGCTCTATAAATATTTTAATTTTCTTCAAGCAACCTTAACCTTCTCCCCTCTAATCAATACATCTTTCATCAGCCACTCTCCTAACGCACATACCCCTCCCGACCAGAGTGTTAAGAGGTTGGTGATGATGAAGAAACTGATCGTTTGACCTATCTCCAGCCATGAACCTGTAAAAAAGAAGAACAGCATTAGGAAGTCGGTCCAGAAGCCAAGAGGAGGAAAATAAAAACGAAAAATAAAAAAAGAACAACCCACCGGTATCCCTAACCATGAAAAAAAAGGCCAAAGTCATCCCATCCGTCATCGTCAACGCTAGAAGGAACAATGAATAGGGAGGCAGACCCATCGCGTGCGTCGCAGCCGCTACCGCGATCGAGAGGGGCACGTAGGGCGAGATCAGTTTACATAAAAGAGGGACGGCCATACCAAAAGGGTTGAACACAGGGATGAGTCGGTAGACTGGGGAAAGGTAAAAGGAGGAGATGGAAGCGACGTTGCCGGTCCCGAAAAAGGCGGATTGGACGAAGAAGAGGAAGAAGAGGGCGATTCGGATTCGGGTAAGTTTTGAGGAAGATAGGGAAGAAGGAGGAGGGAGTGGGGAGGAGAGGTGGTTGAGTACTTGAGTCCCTGATTGGATTTTGGATCGAGTTTGGACCTGTGGTGGGTTTTTGCTGGGAGACTCAGTTGTAGTCTTCGTGACGGAGGCTACAAAAGCACGAGCTAAAGCAGCCTCGACCTGTACCCATACCCACATATGTCCCGCAAAACTAATAAAAAACAACGCTTCGTCGGATATTGAGAGGATGATGAACAACGGGGTGAATGAGAGGGTGTATAAGACGAATTTCGTTGTTATTGGGCGCATCCACGAGGATGCGTCATTAGCAGAGGTATCATTAGACATCGTAGACCCAGTGGTAGACGTGGGCACGGTGATAGCAGGAGTCGACACGAAACCGACGAAAACTCCACCCACGAGTCCTATCCAGTTCATCACTTGCCAAAGTAGTGGTAGACCTTTTTTAGCTTGGAGAGATAGAGCCGCTTGGCGAGTTGAGAGGAGGGAAGAGAGGATGAGGACGAGCTGGAAAACGAAAAAAAAAAAGATTTAGCTTTACTAACCCAGAGAAGAGAGAAAAAACCTTGCGGTAAAGAAGATGATACCTACCAAACCCCAAAACCTCCTCGCCAGTCTCTTATCCTCTTTCCTACCCTGCTTCTGAAGAAGGTACGCATAATACCCACCAACGACGAGCATGACGTATCCTGCCGATAATCTATGTATGCGCGCATACGTGTGTGCAGATATTTGTAGAAAGTGTAGAAAGTGTTGTCATGGTCAACTTCTAGCTAGTAAACCACGAACAAGTTCGGAAAGACTCACATAACACCAATCCTTTCCTCCTTGTTCACATCCAATAACGGGAAGACCGCATTTGCCAAGCTAGATGCAAGCCATAACCATCTTAGTTTCCCTAATCCTAGTCCTGGTTCTGAAACCTCCTCCCTACTACCCTTTCCGTTCTCATTGGAACTCGGAGCGGAAGGGGAGGGGGCTGCCGGCCACATCAAAGGCCAGAAAACCCCCATGAGCACGAACCCAATCGACCATATGATTCGGTGGGTGTAGCCTGCCTATTTTCGAGTCTTATCAGGCAAAAGAAAAGACAGTAATAACATGAAGAACATACCACCATACACCCCAAAGTCCCTCCTACCACCCCAACTATCCCCATCATCGTCCCAATCCCTTCCCATCCTCCTCCTCCTCCTCTTCCAAAACTAACTCCAACCCTAGCCGTCGCCCTTATCCGATCTCCATCTCTCACTCGAACTCTAACTCCACCCACGAGCACATCACCCATCACCTCCCCCCAAAACCAAATCGGCCAAGCGAAATAGACAAAATACGTCCACGGCGCTTCTTCGCGCCAAAACATCGTTGCAAACCCTATATACACCACTAGCGCGAACAGCCTGCTGTTCCTCTTCGCTTGCATTTTTCGAACCTGCGCTTTAAACCCTCGAGACTGAGTTTTAAGAACCTCGAGACGATTTTTCATCCGATCATAGTTATCAGTCTCTGTCTCTGTTTCTGTCTCGACATTGCCCACGTCCACATCCATATGATCGTTTCCTTTCCCTTCATTATCATCTCTCCCTCCCAAAGAAATCAACCCAATACCAATCGCAGCATATACCGCCCAACCAGTATACGCAAACACCACGCAAGTCCTGAGTAAAGTCCGGTCGTACGTCTCGACATATCTGAGACCTTCGAGGCCGAGTTGGATCAGGGAGGAAGCGAGAAGGCGAGCTTGATGGTAGTTTGCGTCTGGGGAGTGAATGAGGGTGTGTAGGGAGGCTAAGGAGGGGGTAGAGGAAGAAGAAGAGGAGGAGGAAGAAGAAGAGGAGGAGGGAGAGGGAGAGGGAGAGAGCGGTGCGAAAGGCTTGTAGAATAGTTTTTTGGAACGTTTCAGTTCTATCGAGTAAAAGAGAGTAAAAGGATTTCATTGTCAGTCGGGAAGGAACAGCCAATAATAAAAAGTAAAAGAACTCCCTCTTCCAAAAACTCACCTTCCTTAACCCTAAACTGCTCCAAAATCACTTTCGCGTTCACTTCCGCTGCTAAAGCCAAGCCCTTTTCGTCCAAAGAGACGAAACCTCCTTCCACTATGCCTTCTATGTTTTCTTTGCTTTCCATCGGGTTCTCGTTCACGTCTGCACTCGAAGGCACGACTCCAGGTGAAACTCCAGGTGAGATACCGGGTAACACTCCGACAGAGTTGACTGGCCACTCGAGACCTAGCAAGGTCGCCATGAGAGGTGCGATGTCTGCTTGGGAGAGGTCTTGTCTGGAGAGGTTTATAAAGATGTATAAGGTTTGGTTAGAGGGAGAAGGTTGAGTGTTAGTGATAGGGTATGTAGAACCGTGAACAAAAAGTGAAAAAACGAAAAATGAAAAAAGTAGACCTTCAAAGGATCTTATACGTACCTCAACAATCCACCTAATCCCCACCCTTCCGAATACTCGTCGTGTGTCGAATAGGGAGCGGGGAGGTCGGGTATAGGGCCTCGGACACCTTTGCCCCAAGCGATGAGAGGGGTTCTAGTGTTGTCTGGGTCTGTGAAAGGACGTGTATGTTCAGTGCATTTGAATGTTGGGAGAAGCGGGGGGAGATAGGAAAGAAGAAGAGAGAGTAGGAAAGAAAAAAACTCACGTCCATCTCCATGATTCCCAATCAAACTCATCCCATGATCCGCCGTAAACACGTACGCCGTCTCCTCTTCACCTTCTGTTTCGTTATAAAACGTCCGGAGGAGGGACTCTACTTCTCTAGAACGATAATAAATATTTTGGAGAAAGACTTTTTCATCAGAACTCCGCGACCCCTTCAAACACTCAAAAGCGAATAGATTGGAACTGACTATATTAGCAAAGTTACTCACCTAACGATATCATCCACAACCATGATATTTTTCATGTACTCTTCCGAGAAGGGTCTATAAGAATGGCCTGTGGTGTCCAATCCGAGGAGATGTAAGAAGAATATGGTTTTAGGTTTGTTTAGTTCAGCGTAGAGGTTCGCGTCTTGAGTCGCATTCGCGAAGAGGATTTTAAGTTGGTCCAAAACCCAAGTGTCTAAAGCAGTCGCATCTAGAGAACGAAAAAAAAACGAGAACGAAGAAAATGCATATGTATAAACCACGCGTTCCTAAACACCCAAACACCAGAAACATTCGAAACGCACCTTTAGTAAAATCCTCTTCCTCTTCCTTATAACTCCATTCCTTAACTCTACCCTCCTTCGCACCTCTAGTAAACATTGGCAAGATATCCGGACTCCCAAACGAATACGTCCTCTCAGAACAATTGAACACCGAGTCGAAATCCACAGGATTGGTTTTCCAACCTTTGGTCACGGCTGAAACGTCTTCGTACATCCCGGCAATGATCGCTACGTGACCTGGACGAGACTCGGTAGGGACTCGAGTGTGAGAGATACCAAAAGAACCTCGGTGGAGAAGAGTAGAACGCAGGTGAGGAGCGATGATTTTGGGACGAAGTGAGGTAGCGTTGTCGTGATGGTTTTGGTTTTGATTTTGGTGAGAGTACAATTGCTCGTGTTCTTCGATTCGAATGGACTCTTTGTTTTTGTCGTTCATGTCTTCATATTCAGTGGGACTAGTCCCGAAATTGGGGAATCCATTGGGCGTAAACAACAAGTCGGCGCGTAGACCGTCGGCAACGATGAGGACTAGTCGTTTGGCTGGTGTGTATTGGGGAGGGAGACTGAAGCGTTGCATGCCATTGACTACGGGTGAAGTGAAGTAGCAGTCAAAGACAGACCAGATGAAGGAGAGATGGAAGAGGAGACCGAGTAGGAGGAGGGAGAGCATAACATTTACTGGTGGGTAACCCACGTGGCGTTGCTAATTCTGGAGTTCTCCGCGGGAGCAATTTTTGATCCGCATTGCCACAGAACGAAAGTGACTATGAGGCAACGTCCGAATACTGGATTCTAAGATTCACACCAAGCGAGGATACAAAAGAGAGGTTCGGGGTATCGAAAACGAGAACAATAACACCGGGGACCGTTTATTGATTCGGAATCAGGATCAGGTATAAGAACATAATATTGCCCAGACGGCTTCGACAAGATATGGTGGTACTGTATACGCCGTACGGAGCTGGGACTCGCAGAGCAACCATCATTGGTGCAAGACAGACGTCCAGATATCAAGAGAGGAGAATGGGTCAATTCACCTTGGTGGTGCAGTGCTGAGAACTCAAGCTATGAAAGACAGTCAGCCAAAGCCTTAAAGCAAGGCTAGCTCAGCAGCTTCAGGAGAGAAAGAACATTTCGAATTCTGTGAGTTTCAGGGAGAGCTGCTCGATTTTTTTTATGTCCAATCCATCATTCACAAGAAGCGTAGTTTACGATTCAACCAGAAAGAGAAAGTATAGTACAAAAAAAGAACGCAACGGTCAGCGACTAGAACATACAGCAAGACGTTCGAGGTGAACAGAAACTGCTATAAGCTAATGAACTGACGAGAGTCCAAGGCTTGGTCTTGGCTTGATCCCGAAGCGGTCATACTGTGCGCGAAACTCCTGCAAAACTTGATCTGGTTCCCTTCTATCGCTGATCATGCAGCTTGCCTTCTCGGCCAAGAACTGCATTGGATCTGCGAGATCCTCGGGAGCATTGGGAATAACACTCGTAAGCAGGCCGACCACCACAAGGGCTGTGGCAAAATTGTCAACACGGTAGGGATTGTACTCTGACAACGATTCTGAGTATTCAGGAGGCTTCAGGAGTCCAATAGGGCCAGACATTTTTGCCTCAGTATCTGGACATTTTTGTGCCAACGCAAAATGTGACAGTTTCACCGAGCTCGAATTTTTGTCCCAAACGAAGTTCTCGAGGTGAATGTCAAGGTGAACTACTTGGAGCGTGTGTAGGACGCATACACAGTCCAGGATCTGAATAGCGGTTTCAAGTTCTTTACAACGAAAATTGACGTCCTCAACAGTGACGGCTGCATCACTGTAAGTGCCTTGATATGCGTTGCCTACAAGACACCGACACACGGGCCCGGAAAAAAAGAATGACACGGGCGGAACCATCTTTCTAGGTATATAAGCCCGGTCCAAAACCGGGTCCGTGTGTAACCCGAACTGGTTTGAGTCATAAGGCATCTGCATCAGGCCTCATGCCTCAGGGGCTGTGCTCCGAGTCCATTGTTCTATGATCTCGGCTTCAAGCGCGTTCAAGCGTCTCTAAAATCTAATAGATCTTGAATTACAGTGGCGGCAAAAAATGATGACCCCCCAAATAAGGAAACATCTCCGAAAGTGCACTCTCTCGTTGTCGAAAGCTACTGGCATTATTGAGACTCACCCACCCATGCTAACTATAAGGTATCAGGATGTGGAACGAACGGGAACATGACAAAACCTCCAAATTTTGTTATGCCGACGCTCGGATTCAATACCATATTTGGTAGGGGGTCATCATTTCGCACTTTCGGAGATATTTCCCTATTTGGGGGGGGGTCATCATTTTTGGCCGCCACTGTAGATCCAGCTCGGGAGTGTAAAGAGGAAAACCACCCGTCATACACTTCTACACGTCTAGCATCTTGCTTCTTTGTTTCAAATCATTCCAAAGTACTTTGTCATGTCACCCCGCGGTTCTCCCAAGATACGTAGCTCTCAAGTTCAGTTCCCTACGTTCCAACTTGCACCACCCGACAATCGAATCATTCCTCAAGATCAGTTCCCTGCTTTCCAACTTGCACCACCAGACAATCGAATCATTACTCAAGAGTTCCCTACTTTCCAACTTGCACCACCAGACAATCGAATCATTACTCAAGAGTTCCCTACTTTCCAACTTGCACCACCAGACAATCGAATCATTACTCAAGAGTTCCCTACTTTCCAACTTGCACCACCAGACAATTGAATCATTACTCAAGAGTTCCCTACTTTCCAACTTGCACCACCCGACAATCGAATCATTACTTGGGACCAATTTCAAGGGCTCATTCATGCCTGCGTTAAACATCAAATTACAACAGCAGCGCAGCAAGGGGATCATCTCAAAGAAGTTCAAGCTTCCTCTAATATACACCCGAAATCCGAATTGAAAAGATTTGGAGAGTGGATGCCTAGGTATGTTCGAGAATCTATCAACGACCCCACTCTGCTCATTTATTATTCACAGAGTCGACATATGGGATGACCCAGAATACCCGACTGTCATCGCAACGTTCAAGCTGCCCGGTGTGCGTCCTGAGGACCTAGCAGTGCATGTCCAGGATCATCGCTATCTTGTAGTTCAAGGGCAACGGCCATGTAGATTAGGCAATGCACACGACGTATCTACCCTTCCTCCTCAACCCATTGATGCTGCGAATAAACTGGTCGAAGGAGAAGAAGACCAGAAATCACAGCAACAGGGCAAGTTTAGTAGGGCAGAACTACGCTACGGCAGTTTTAGCAGAAAAACAAGTGTTATTCATTTAAAATAAAAAACATAAGTTGGACGTACCTTGCGTTCCCACTGCAAGCATTTGACCATCGCCAACGAGAAGGCGTTCTTTTTGTAGCCTTATATACAGAGGCGATTGACCTAACCCTAAGTACCATCAGAGTCTACATAATAAACAATTCGCTCGCCATAACCGTCACCATCACCAGCTTCAGGGCCAGTACCTGAAGGAATGAAGAAATCCAAGGAACGTGGGCCATCAACAGGGGAGGAGGAGGAGGAGGAGGAAGGGGAAGTCTCTAAAATCCTTTTGGGGATAACAGTAGGCGACATTTTGGAGGGTCTACGTACAGCATCCAAGTTCACACCAGTACCACACTTGGCTATCGCAGCTTGGTTGGCTCTATCGATTTTCGAAGCTCTACAAGTGCGTTTGACCGTGACGTTGTAACCTCTAGCTACATATTGACATTTTTCTTGGTTCTAGAAAGCCCATGGGAATAAAAAGAATAACCACGCCCTCGCTAAAGAATGTGTCACTCTGGTCTTCACCATTCAAGTTGAGCTCACCTCCAAGGGGTTGACCAAGGAAAACGTTCTCCTCCCTCCAGACTTAGAAAGTCATTTGCGCTCACTATACGGGTACGTCTCTTCACGTAGTATTTTTTCTTCTCTTTTTCTGGTGAGAGATTTACGTGCCCACAATTAGAACGTTACACAACATTCACAGATTTGCTATGGAGCTAACAGATCGCCCGTTTTTCAAGCGAATATCTGCCCAGAGCGACGATGCGGGAGCTATCCTGGCCTATCGGCGGGAATTGAAGCGCGTGCTCGATACCTATATCACTATCTGCCAAAAGTTAACGGAAGTCCAGGAGAACACAGCCACTGCTGGAGCCATGTCCAAAGAAACTTCCATAATCCAATACCATTCAGTAAACTCCCCATCTCCTCCTGCCACCAGCTCCAACCCTCGTGGGCTTTCGAGGCACGAATTGCAGGCCTCTGATTCCGGCTATCGCCGCGATAATCGATCCTCGACAGCCAACAACGTTTCTTTCTTCAGCAACGCATCTAACATTATGAGCTCGGGCCTTCGCATTACCAACGTTGTCGGAGATCAGTATAACATTTCAGAATCAAGCCGCTCGAATATTACGGATTCCAGAAATGCCATGATGATGGACTCGGAAGGTTGTGTTTGTTGCTTGTGTTGGTTTTCATTTTGTTAGTTTTTTTCGTTTAATACTAGTTTGCTATGGATATCCTAGGGCCCACTACCCAAAAGCGTGGTGAATCTGTCTGATGAGGGATATCCAAAAACATTATCATCTTTGAAGTACATAATTGGTAAGAAAAGATTACTAGGGAAGGGCCGACTGCGTCGGCAGCGGCCTTGCTTGCGGATTTAAGTTGCCATTAGGAAATGATGTAGAGACAGTAACATGATCATAATGGCCGCCCAAGAAAGAGAGCAGAAGACATGAGGTCGCGGATAAAAAGATATAGACGAAAAAGAGAGGACGACGTGGTGGAGAGGAGTGGACAGGCTGGAACGGCAATACAAAGCTTGGTACTATTTGTTATATGGAGTCGTCACGTGGATTATGGCGTGAAGAGACCTTGCAAGCAAGGTAACTTGTACGATTTAAGTAGTACAACCATTGGAGAACTTTTATGCAACATTGTTACAATGAACTGTGAAGCCTCTACCGCCTCTGACCTTCGGTTAGTGTTGTTGGCAGCGGCAGGAATAGCTGCCAACCAGCAGCAATTAGATGGCAGCTGGTGGCAGGTATCTATTTCCCCAATTTGAATAGTCTTGAGGACAAGTACCACTTCAGTCGGCTTATTTTAGAACGCTGGGAAAAGCATTACAAGAGACAAAAATCTCCTGATGATCAATAAAATTATTGAGAAAATGTTTTTATTAAGCAAAAAGAAGATGTGGCGGAGACGCGGACTAGATATTTCCGTCAATATTCGGGGTTTCCCATTGAATTGTACTTATATATCTTCTCGTCAAACGGGACTGCACATGCCACTTCCTCATCTGAAGGAGCTACTTCTGGTTCCCACCTATTTGGACTTAAAATGACTAAATTCGGGACCAATAATTTGGTCGCGATTCACCAAAAGAACTATCTATCTAGAGATCGCTTGATGTCTACGGTAAGATGGCCGAGTGGTCTAAGGCGCTAGATTTGGGTTCTGCACTAAACTCTAGCTGGGTAAGTTGAACGAAGAAAACTTTGACTTCTAGTACCGGGCACTGATTTAGTAAATATAGATCCCTATCGATACGTTGAGAATAGTGGGGATATATAGAAAAGACCGGAGTGATATCTGGCTTCAACCCAGGATAGAATGTAGATGTACAGTGACATATTAATGGTAAGCATCTGATGTCATGGACGCCGAAGTGGAAGTGAGACTATGGGTGTTGCCCAATGGCATGAACACAATGTATGAAATCGAACGTCCTGATAGACTATGCATGTGACAGTGGACCGGGCGCTCTGAATCTTTAAGATTAACGCAGGGCTCAGCAATTATGACTCGGATCATAGAAGTCAAGCAGTGATATTTTGTTTCGTCTCAAGCGTTTTGACGAGAGATGAAAGCATGTTTCCGGATCTCGAAGTTCGGCGGAGCGATAATCCATTTCTGATCTACATAATTCCGCTGCTGTTAGAATGAATTCGGCTCGCTAGGATACTAGGATGGTGCTACATACTAGGCGCGTTATATATAATGACGTCGGAATCGTTTCAATGCCTAGTATATACCTTGAAATTCTGCAATCGAGGAATTATGGCTAAGTAAGTATGTATAACTCCGTGCAATCAAGTTGACCCTTGAGAGAAACCTACCATAACTTTACAATAAATATTAAAAGGTCCCCTGATATCTGTCTTCAGAAGTCGATTTTCTAAGATTGAAAAAAAGATGCCTGATCGCGCTGGGGTTTGCCATCTTCTATTAGTCTGCTGTTAACTGTTGTACCAATCAAAAGGGAGGCGAGAAATAGGCACGTTTTGGCTACTAGATGTCCGCATTATCTCAGTCTTTTAAGGCACATCTAGACGGAATTTAGATAATAATAGACCAATAAGTATACGATTCACGTGTATCGTACAGTAAGTATTTATGTTTATCATTATAGTCTCGACAGTACAAGATGGCGACAGAAGCGGCACTCGAATTGTGCTTCTCTGTCAAGATAAAAGTCTGGGAAAAATCGTTATCTCCTGTGAACAGAAGAACCTGCTGAGAATTACTCACATTGGTGCCTTGGACTGTGTAGGTCCAATACATATCCACTACCATATCCTCGGAAAAGAACATCGACAGCACAATGAACGGCTCCCCCTTGTCAGAGTCTTTGGAGTCTTTGGGCACACCCTGAGGGAAGGCCCAGGTGCCAATTCTGGACAGAATGATCGAGTTTGCAAGCATTCGATACCTGTCTCGTTCCTCGACATCTGATGAGTACACTTTCCCAATCAGGGGTGACAGTAGGGGCGACAGAAAAAGTAACGGCAAATGAAAATTGGGTTATGGATCATTAAAATATAGCATTTGCGGGGGTGCCGAACGGAGAAGGGCACTCAGCCCGCTCTGTTGACCTCTTCCCATACATCAGTAAAAAAAACAATGCCCTCAAAAATTTTACTTCACTTACTCTGTATACATCCATTCAGGATATTCACCCTTTGCAACCCAATCAGTAGACAGGGGAAGAGACGGAAACATTTGGCAGAAAATGATCGTACGAATGAGTGATGATTGCGAATAGTTGCCACGATGAGATTCAACCATGGGCTCCAGTGAGACGATGAGGCGGAGGGTTCCTGTGAGCTCCTCAAAAGAGACCTGCCCCAGTGTATCGAGGGAAGGAGGTTGCGCTAGGTTTGATCCGCATTGCAAAGAGGTTCAGGGGTATCGAAAAAACAAACCGTGCATCATGAGAAGGATGGTGTTATAAAGAATGCCATAACCCATGGCCATAAGAAGCAACGAGAACAATCCGTTTATTGATTCGGAATAAGGCCTAAGGATCAGTTATAAGAACATAATATTGCCCAGACGGCTCCGACAAGATATGGTGGTACGTATACTGTATACGAAGCCAGTTCCGACCCGTCTGTATCAATAAGTGAGGCAAAGGGAAGGAGAGTGGCTGGTCCTTTTTGGAAAAAGATCTGCTTCGCTTGTAGAATTGCCGGTACTTTCGGTGTCAACGGGCAGGAAAAGCAACGCAGCGACGAGAGATGTATAACTCCCTGCGGGTGTGATGATCTAGGCCGGGGATTGATGATAGGAGTGTCAGTGTAAAGACCTTCGTCTGCGTAGTGATCAACAATTCTATTAACATGGGCATTCTCGTAAACGCAGGCTGATCCAAGACGGCTATGGTCAACTAAGACAAACCAGTGTGATGAGAATGGATCCACAGAAGCCAGCCAACTCAAGAGTGTGGATGTTCTTGCTTCGTGAAACCAGATCGTCGCGCGTGATTTGGAGATTTGGATTAGATAAAGGAACAGTGGGCTTCTTTGAACGGAAGTGGGTGTAGGCAATGGAGGAGGCGATCTAAACAGGAACCATGTTAGCCCAGAGGTTTTAGCGACGAAGAATTATCAAAAATTCTACTGACTGCCGGCCTCATTCCCCTATAAAAATCTGCTAGAACCGAGTTCGGCGCCGTAACAATCGCATGAACCTTTGGTACAATTTTCCGGCCATTTTGGATTGATAGAGAATCTATGGAGGACATTTGTCGATAGAAAAAGAACACTTCGGGTTAGGTTAGTTCTTGTTGACATTACCACATACCATCTCTTTGAACGTGTGATTGATAGACGTAGGAAATATGACACTAAGTATATGAAATAATTCTTGATTTTCTATGTCCTTTACAACTTGGGGCGAGGGTTGAGTTAAAGTAATCCCCACTGCAAAATCGCTTTCCCAATAAAACAACACCATCTTTTCATTTCGAGGAATTACAGCTCAACTCGTCATCTCCACCGCAAACGCTATCGCCAACTTCGTAAACCTAGAGTGGTAGTGGTTATGGTAGTAAAGAGTTAGTGATAATTTGAAAGTTTCAAAGAAAGGACAAACAGCAAAAGGAAAAAGGTAATAAAAGACATTTGCCGCTCTCGAAGGGAGTAGTAAAAAAAACAAGAGAAAAAAGATTACCTCTCCAAATGCTCAAACGAGTAATCTCGTAAGTAAATCGTATCGTTCGGGGTGTGCATGTCTAAAATCAAAAATTTACATGAATCAGTTCTGGGGTGAAGGGAGGAAAGGGAAGGGAGTTGATTCCATTCTACCACTCACTCTGATTGACATCCTTAAACGCGCTTTCCATGACATGACACGCCTTATACCCAGCTCTCGACCAACTCTCGTGGTCGCTGCTCGCACGGCCCGGGTAGTGATTTTTGATGTAGGGTATATCGACTGTAGAGTTGAGAACGTAAATTGCAATGGACGCAGAGAGGGAGAAGAAGATAAGGTGGGGAAGGAAAGCACTTGAAGGGAAAAAAGGAACGAGGTTGGAACTCACGATACTCATCAATCAACATGCATTGGAAATCCGTCAGCGCAGTGTCGACGTGATCGAGAATGACGCCGATTCGTGGAGGAACAGTGGGATTGAGCCAGCCCTATGTGTATGTGTGGGGAGGGGAGAGAGATTCCAGGACAGATGGGAGGAAAAGGAGTAATATGATCAAGGACGAAAAAAAAGTCAGTTTTCATGAGTGGGAGGAAGGAAGAAGAAATCGGGTTAAAGGCAAAAAAACTCGGGAACTCACGACGCCATCGAATTGTTGCATCCCTTTGATCACTTTACCTTGCTTGACGTATTCTGCTACAATTGCTAGCGAACCTAGGAGGCCGCCCTGTAACCGAGTATGAGGATGGTTTTTTTCACAGTAAGTACGTATTGTTGTGATATTTTATTAAAAAAACACGATCTCGGACGGAACAGACGTACCTCTTCAGCAGCGTAGAAATGAAACTCGAGAGGCGATTTCGGGACGTATTTGGCTGAGAGGAGAGCTTTTGTCCCGGTGAGTTCCAATTTCCGAGGGAATGACGACGACAACGACTGGCTAGGGTACATGTATTACTCACCTCGTAAGCTTTCCAAGATGGTCACCGTCCCGGACCCATCGTCATCTGAAAAGGAAAAAATGATCAGGAAAGAGAGAAAGGAGATTGGAGGGGAAAATGACGACACACCAGCACCAGGAGCAGCAAAGAGCGGATCCTCATGGTTGATACTGTCGCAGTGAGCACCTATCACGGTGATAGGGTCAGTTGAGGAGGTGTTGAAGGGTGTAAGACGAACGACCTGAGAGGAAGAAAAAGGAAGTGTTAGTTCGATGAACGAGGGCGCAACAGACTCCTGTGGGCCTCTTTTTCCTTCCTTATTGGAGGAAAAGCCCCGGAGAGAGGGGAAGAGAATGAAAAGAGAAAGGGAACACATACAACCGAATCCTGCAACCACCGATGTCCCCACCTAACCACCTCAATCTTCATCTTTTCCTCCCCAGCACACCCACCTAACTCCTCAACGTACCCCGCGATCCTCTTCGACAACCAAATCGACGAATTCCTTCCCCATTCGGAGTTATAGTACCGAGTGTAGAATAGAGAAGGGTCGGTGAACGTGGTCATGAAAGATTTTTGTTCGGCAGAGGAGATGTGCGGGAAGATAGATAGGACAAGGGGGCGGGAGTGAGGGGTAGAGGGGTAGGTGAGAGCGGTGGGGGTGTTAGACGGGGTATGAGGGAAGAGCGAGGAGCTTGGATGGAGGAAATTTTCGGTACTGGATAAACGATTAAGTGTACTATTCAGTATCTGTCTGGGAGAATACGCACACGTCTAAGAGACTTGTGCCCTCCGCTTTCAGTTTGAGTTTCTCTCCTTCGGTCATCCATTGAACCTGAGGTGTTTCCTGGGCTCCCTCTTCATCATAAGCAGATTCAAATTGAACGGTGCGTATGGCATTCAGCCCGTGAGTCCGAAGGTCGCTGTCTAATAAAGAGAGGGAAGGGAGAAAAGCGGTCAAAGTATATTTATGTGGGCAATATACAACACGGACTCACCTTTAAACATCCATTCCGAATCAGGACCGAAAGCTCGTTCATAAATAGCCTGACTTTCGACAGGCCAATACGTGATCAATGTGTCGAATTGCTCTTCAGCTTCATTGCCAATGGTCGTAGTCGCAGTCTCAGTCCCAGCAGGGGTCGAGTCGGCTAAGATGACTTGACCGTCATATGCATGAGAGTCAGACGCGTTGGTAAGTTGAAAAGCAGACAAAGTGACTAGAACGAAGGTAAGTCGTGTCCAGGTGCATGCTTTAGGCCAGAACATCGTTCTTCCAGTACCCTTAGACGAGGTTGAAGGAATATGTAGAACTGGTGGAGAAAAGAAGGACTTATAGTCCATTTTTTATAGATAGATAGCAATCTATGTCCGTAGATCACAATGTGATCACTCGGATTTCTATCATGTCAAACGTCCATATGGTACACTACTTGAGAAACTACAATACTACATAAGTCCTCCCGACCAATCCTACAGTCCGTTCCCAACTTGAAACTGTGGATCCCAATAATCATAACCGTAAATCGCAAACTCGTCCAAATCCATCCAGTTGTCCCCAGTGCGATTGGTATGACCACCAGTAGTATACCCTATTGGACCGGGAGGAGGAGGAGCAAACATTTGGAAAAACGCGTATGGATCGAAATCGAAGTCGTGAAAGGCTTGAGGCTGATTCGGAGGGGGCTGCGGCTGCGCTTGGAATGGGGTTGCAAGACTATCATAAGACATGATATCGTGAATTTGTGGGATAGAGTCAGGGGAGGTGTACAAAGTGTTCCCGGCATGGGTACTACGTGTCGTTGGTGGTATAGATTGGGAGTCATGACTCGGACCTGGATGTGGGGGTAGCGGGGATATTAGATGCGGCCCTGGGCTTGGTCCTCCTGCACTTTCTGCGACATACGAACGTTGATGATGGTGTATATGACTCGGAGGAAGTTGCTCGGACATCATCGGTAAACCATTACCAATCACGTTGTCGGACCCGTAAAATTGAGTCGAACAGAGTCGCTCCGTTCCTTCAACTTGCCCAAGCTCCAACTCTGCTATCGGTACCTGTAAGTGTCTATTCGCACCGCCAGTAATGGTATCATGAGCGTTGCTGGAGTTGACACTAGCGACTCCGAGACTTTCAGACATGTCGCTATCCACCATATTCTCCCTAGTGTGTATATCTTTCTCCCAGTTCTGACCCTCTCCTTCCCTCCCCCTCCCCCTAACCATCGTGCCCCTGTTCTCCCACAACCTCATCACAGCACCTATCAGCATCGCACTCTTCTTCGCCGGATGTTCCAGCTGCTCCAAATACTCCATCATCCTCACCTCTTCTTCTTCCTCCGCATCTGCTCCTTTCTCAGCATCCTCAAAGCACGCAGCTTCCTCCAATACCCTCCTAACCCTCTCCAACAACACATCCGCGCTCCCTACCGTCCCAGCTCCTCTTTCCCCTTCTTCCCTTCTTGCTCTCCTACTTTTACCATTCCAAACCAAAAACCTAAAACTGACCAAAAACACCGCAGCGAATGTGATCATATCGAACACTCGATCTGGGAGGGCGTTTATCAACATCCCGCCTTTTCCTTCTTCTTCTTTTCCATGGAACCTAGGTACTCCGTTGGGTGTTTCACCAAACGCAAAGGCTATATCGGGATCTAATAAGAGCGCTAGGATGGATTCGGATACGGAATGGGCTTCGCGGCCCCAGAGAGTGAGGATTTCGAGATTGTGTGGGAGGAGATGGGGAGGGGAGGATGAGTCGGCAGATGTGCTGGATTTTGATTCCGAGCTGGGATGGGGATGGGGATGAGGGCCGCTGTTGTCATTATCAGCAGTAGTGGTGGTGGTAGGTTTGTTATTGTCACTGTTGGTAGACGGGGCAGTAGTAGTAAAAAGCGTCCTCGCCGTCAAAGTCGCTTGTTGCAAAACCAACAAACGACAACATAAATAGACGACGTGGAGCATTCGGAAGTGGAATTTGTCGTATTCCGCTATGACTGTGGAGAGGAAAAACGAAAGAGAAAAACGTCAGTGTTGTTGTTGAGCAAGTATACGTTAATAGCGACTCGGATACAAGTGATATGATAAAAACCCGTCAAGGATCAAAAGTAAACATAGTCACAGTAATGATCGAAAAAATTACTCGGAGAGCGAGAAACAAATCAATACTCACCACCCAAAGACCCAGTCAACCTCCCCACCATCCCCAAATGCTGCAAAGACCTCGTCACTTGAGCGTACCATCTATCCACGTCGATCTTCGAGTCACCATGAGTTGTACTATCATCATCACCAGGAGACGAGGACGGGGACGTGGTATGACCCCATCGATGTCGATTTCCTCTTCTTCTTCGAGTCAACGTGGCGCTCACGCCTAGATTCATCCCTTCGAAAATTCTACCGAACAGATGCGACCGACAATCGCGACCTGCAGTTTGGTAAGGAAGGGGAGGGGGTATGACAAGTGGGAGGGGGAAGGAGTCGTAGTAGGCCTGGGATTGGGATTGGGGTTGACGAGAGAAAGAGGAGGATGGAGCTTGAGGGTGAGCTGGGATGTTTAAACGATGGGTGCCCGAGTGAGAGGTGGGAGCGCGGCGGGTGCCGGCGCATAGTCTGTTTTTTGTTGGAGGAGAGAAGGGAAAAGAAAAGCAGACGTTAGGAATCAGTGGCAGCGTATTCTGGGTATTAAGAAGAGGAGAAGAACGTACAACGCATCTGCATTGAGTAGGGCGATCCACTGAAGCAAAAGCAAGTCGACGGAATAAATCAAGGAGTTTTTCAAGTCAGTCATATGCGAACATATGCGTTACATATAGGTAACTTACCAGTCTCGTCAGATCCTCCGCTTCTCTGATCTTTTTCTCCAATTCCAGATCGATCGCTTGCGCTTCATCTCTGTCTCCATCTCTCTCGTTCTCCCTTTGCCTCTCCCTCCTCCCCTTCCGTCTCGTCCCCTCATCCCTCAACTCCCTCAATCTCCCAGGGATTTCTTCCAGCCCCATTCTATTCGCCAAAATCATTGCGACCGAAAGCAAGAGATGGCTGTCCGACTCTAGGTTGTCTTCAGGTCGGTATGGACCACCTAGACTCGGATTCATACTATTTGGAGCTACGCCGTTTCCTGTCACCCCTTCGTCTCCTGCTCTAGCTCCTCTACCACCTGCTTCACTTCCAGTTCTAGTTCCAGTACCAACACCAGTGGCAGTGACAGTATCGGCATCATCGTTATCGAAGGAGGGAGAAGGTATCAGAGCCCACAAAGCGCATATCAACAAACATTGTATCGCTTCTACCTCGTCATACTCAAACCCGAACTCGAGCTCACAGGGTTGGGTTTGGGTCTCGTTTCGAGCTTGGTGAATGATTTTAGAGATGACGGAGTTAGTAGAGAGGTAGAGTGATTGTTTCTCTTCATGAGATATATGTCGTTGTCCAAGGCAACAACGACGGGAAGCGATGGTGCAGCGGATGAGGTCGAGAATGGAATTTGGGTCTGAGTTTGTGGATTTGTAGCTGGTGCCATGTTTGTGCTCAGGTTTGTCTGCATGGATAAGGTTGATGTTGAGCCAGGGCAGAAAGTGAGTGTCGAATCTGTGCGGAGGGATAACAACGACAAGCTCAAGTTAGTACCCAATCACGTACGTAGTAGACTATAGAAAAGAAAGAAAGAAAGAAATTGAGAAGCAAAAATAAAAAAGTACTTACATCCCTAGCAACTCATCCATTCTCTCTCTCCCCAACATTTTCGACAATGCCAACTCCTCTAGGTTTTGACCTTCTTCTCGTGAATGACCATTCACCTTTGACCTCCTAAAAGTACGAGTAATACTCATACTGGTACTATCACCCAGGGGAACCTGCATCCCAAAAAAATTCTCCCTCAGATACCACTCCCCCAACTCCCTTACACTCCCCAGAGGCGCTACCCAATCTAAACTCAAAACCGTCTTCTTTGGCGGGCCAGTTCTAGCCTTTTCCTCCTTCTTCTTCCCCCTCTTTCTCCTCTTCGCCTTCGTTTCCGTTAATGTTCCCGCTCTGGTTCTGGTTCTAGATGCCATTCTTGGCGTCGTCATCTCCCTCCTTTCCACGACCACGTCCTCGTCCTCTTGTTCGTTCTCTTCTGCCTCGTCTTTTTCTCCTTCCTCTTCCCCCACATCCTCCTCGTCGTCGTCGGACTCATCACTATCAACTTCTTTAGCGTACCGCCATTTTCCCGGAGCCACCATATAATAATTCCATAAATGAGGAGAGATAGCGGATATATCGAGTGGTGGTGGTGGAACCCGGAACCGGTCACACGTATTGGACGATGACCGTAAATTTGATGAGTTGCTAGCAATGCGAGTTTGGGGTGTAGGAGTGGTATTGCTATGTGCGGTAGAGGAAGAGAGAGTGAGGAGAGAAGGAGGATTATGGATAGTACTAGAACCAGTACTGCCAGTACCGCCAGCACCAACTTGGACAGGAACACTATCAACGTTAGACACGTCGTTGAAGTCCAAAACTTGTTCCCAAACCCTCGTTTTCCTCGTCAACGTCGCTTGAAGGGTTTCTAAATCCATTTGAGAGAACGAACAAGGGCTGTCGAGGGTTTTGCATCTGTGACAGCGGATGTTTCGGAGGGTGTTGTGGGTTGATTGAAGAGTGTTCAGGTCTTCTAATAGCTCGCAACGAGCTTTGGATTTCCTACATGAGGTGCAGGCTTGCAAGGATCTGGGACGCCTTGGGTTTCTGAGCTTCGAGGCTGGGTTTGAGTTGATTTTTGGAGAGGAGGAAGAGGAGGAAGAAGGCTGGGAATCTGCCGCAGCCAAAGCTGTAGCTGCTGAGCGTTTCATTGGAGACTTGAATTAAGGATGGGGTAGTGTTGGGGGGAGGAAGCTAAGAGTTTCGGATTAGGGTTACAACGCTGACTAGTTGCTGGTTGTAAAGAATAGGCTATTTGGGATTTGAGAACGTAAAGGACATACATATGCCAAGCTAGTTTATGTTGTAGAGAGCTTGGGAAATATTGGAAGAGATCCTTGTCAACATAGCCTATTACTTTAACTCCACTAGGATTTTGCTACGCCGGTCGAGCAGGAATTTTGGTCATGGCAAAGATAAAGATATAGGATGCACTTCGAGATTGAAAGAAAGCTCACGTTGAGGCCTTGAGGTCTTGAGGCTTCGAGGATTGGGAGTGGGAGTTGAAGAGAAAAGATTTTGTTTCGAAGCGTGACGCACATGAAGTCAAGAAACCGTTCTACTATTATCGATGTCCTCCCCTTCCTCCTTCACCCAGGTCTATGTCACAGTGAAAGGAAAAAGAATCGAAGGTATTAGAGCTCAAGTACTTCATTCTTTCTGGCCTCGGATCCGAGTCGACTTGAACCACTTCACCCCAACCGATCCTCGCTCTGATACATTGAACAAGAACTAATCCGAAGTATTCTTTTTCTATCGACAAATGTCCTCCATAGATTCTCTATC